>APFE031365931.1:46669-162306 GCA_000404065.3 Pinus taeda
TCTGGACTTCTTGTTTCCACGTGCTTGTAGAGTGGACTTGTTTGAGTGTGTATTGTGAAGGGCTCGAGTACTTTCCTTTTGAGACTGTTTATTCCTTGTCTACTCCCATTTTAGATAGGTTAGCCTTCATTTTAAAATTCCATAATATTTTTTGGCATTGACCCAAACCCACTTCCCAACGTTGGCGGATGAGGCAATTTTCACTTGTCCTAAATTATTTGTCTCCACGTGTTCTGAAATTTCTTGTCCCTTTGTCATGTTTGAATGCATTTGTCATCCAACATGTTCCAAGAAAGATGTATGTCTATAAAATGCCAATATTACTTCACACTACTCCCCGTTCTTCAGGTTAGTATTGTCCATCATAGGCCACAAAATACCACCAACCCGTGGCAAGATACTTTTGCTGCATAAATACTCCCTGCTCTCACTATTGACCACGTTGCTAACACTAATCGCCTTCTCGTCAATAGAAAACTCGTATAACCCCCCAATTTGACATTGCTCGCCTAGAGAATTGTAATGGCCTCTTATTGCACCGACGCAGCAGTTCCCCATCCATAGAACCATGTTAACAAAAAATCCTAGCAACAATTTGTCGAGGAATGAGTGACATCGTTAGACAACCAACTGGATAAGCAAATCTCTTCTTTCTTCACCTCTTGGGATCGAACCTGCGGCCTGTTCGTCATTCAAGGTACTGAAAATCCAATAGATCGGGTCGAATTATAGTAGTGGGGATACTTATTTATTCTTCCTTTATAGTAGTGGGGGTTTAATGTATTTATGCTTTCATTTAGTAGTGTTATGTTAAACAAAAGGTTCAAGTAACCCTTTAGATAATATAGTCCATTCTTTATATCATAAAATTTTCCACAAGATTGTGCTTCTAGATTGTAGAAATACATATTGATCACTCAACAATATGGTTTACTAAGAATTGAGCATCATTCAAAACTAAGGCCACTATTAGAATATGAGAACATAAAGAGAGATAATTATTTCCAAACAAAATATAGTACATGCTAAAGTGAATTTTATGTAGGAGCATCAAACCCCTAGGAAACCATTTTGCCTTGACCTAAGGAGGTCATGACAATTTTCCATGGGAAAATATTCCCTCTAATAAAATTTGTATAAAATCTATAACTAAGAGATTTTGTTGTAAGTATAAGTGTCTAGATTCAAGAGAAAATTTAGGTTGTTAGGAAGTTTTTTTTGACCTAGAATTTTAGCCATGTGGCACATAATAAGTATAAAAATTCTAGGCTGAGGTCTTAAGCTGTTGGGATAGAGGTCCCATTGTGAATATTTCTTAGCCAAGAGGAGACTATATATGTGTGTGTAGATAGAGCATCTAGGAAGCTTAGGAGTAGAGCTCAATCAACTTAGTAATACATCTAAATCAGGTTGAAAGCAGAGATCAATTAGCTTAGCGAGGACAGCTCAAGCAGAAACTAGAGAATCCTAAATGCTAATTGTGTAGTCTTTTGTGAAATTATAATACCAAGTAATAGAATTAAATGTGTTTGTGTTCCTATCTCTCTGTGTGTGTTATGACTTCCTGTGAAATACATTCTGACCTCTGCAAGATATGTTGCTCCGAATTATAGAATACATTGAATATTTCCATGGGTTCTTCATGTAATTTAGTTCCTTGCTAGAAATTGAGTAATCATTCTATGTAATCAGCCTATGTATGTGTTATTGCATCTCTACTAGATTGTATAATGACCATTAACAAATCATGTGCAGTATTCATGTAGGACCAGAAACCAAACTTTGGTCAAAGGATCAGAGAAATCAGTCCAAATATTGGAGTGGAGCTCGATCAGCTGAAGATATGAGCAAACCATGGAGTTTTTTGCTTCGAAAAAAACTAGGAGTTCAACCAAATGAGAGTTTGGATTCAAGTTGAGGTATTGTTTAAACAATGCAAAGGAAGTGAAATTTAGGTTTCCACCGTAAACCCCCCAACATTGGTTGGCTTTTAATCATTGGTTAGATTGGGCCTCGTCTCACCACCATTGTTCACATATCCATGCGTGGAACCTGGAGTGGAAGGAGCCTCAATTTCATAACTTGGTTTCAAGTCTAATGAAATTTGGGGTTCGTAGTTCCTGATCAGTAATTTAGAGCCAGCCGCATAGGAAGTCCAAAAAAATTTGAGTTGGAGTGCTAGGATTTGTTTGGAATGCAAATCCCATCATAGTTTTGGGTTTTTATGGCCACGATCACTCTAGGGTCCCAACTACAAGAAATAAATTCTAGTTCATTTCCACGGGGGGGTGGAGGGTCCCGACCACTGCGCGTAGAGTTGAATGTTGGAGTTCATGGCATGCAGAGTTGAACATGGAGTTCATAATGCATGGAGGTTACAGCGGAGCTTGTAAGAAATCAGCCATACTGCAAAGTTTGCACAGCCTATGGGAAATTGACCATACCACGAAGAAAATTGGAGTTTGGGCCAACACGAAAATTTTGGCTCCACCCTATCATGCTAAATGATAAGGATCCATTTTAATCCCATATACCACTATTGCAGGAAATTTCAAGTGGTATCATAGCACAAATTGAGATTGATAAAGCTAATAAAAGTGTTTGTGTGTCATATCTTTGAAACCAGTGAGAGAAGAATTTGAAGAAATTGTTTGTAGAGGAAATAGTAAGTACACAAAGAGAAAGAGTTGAGGGTAGCTAGTGGCAGAACAATAGAGAAACATAAGAAGATAAGGAATTATAACTTCCAAAAGTGCAGGAAGAGAAAAAGTGTAGGAAGGGGAAGAGGAGATTAAGAGGAAATTTGGGCAAGAGACTAGAAAGAGAAAATAGAGATTGGAGAAGGAACCAAAACACAGAAGGACTGATGCAGGATGGGTTGGAGAAAATTCTAGCCAAGAACCAGAATTGGGGGATTAACAGTCCAAGAAATTTGAAGCAAGGAATGCAGGAGATTGTGGAGATCAACATTGATTAAGACCTAGCACGAAAACATTGGTCTTATGGTTTTATTTTAATCTATTCAAGGAAAGTTGTTGGGGTCAAGTAACAAAAGAAGGGAAGAGAAATGTGGCAAAGAACCCCTTGCGGTAGAGAAGTTGTAGAGAGAAAGTGTTCCAGCTAAGGTTTGAAAGGTGAAGAGGATAGAGGAAGTACTCAAGAAAGGTGAAAATAATAGGAGAAATTCTTGAGAGAGGTGAGCATAGTGGAACAAATCTATCCAAAAAAAATCCTTAAGATTTGTTTTGGAACCAATCCCAATTTATTAGATTTCACTGGCTTGGGTTCCAAAATATATTCTTGAAAGAGTCAAAAGGATTTGTTTTAAACTCCCCTAGTCAGGAAATCAAGAAAAAGGAATCCTTCCTTGAGTTTTATGGAGGAAATTAGCAATCCCCAATCTTGTTGGTCGATGGGGCCTCAAAGATATCCTCTTATCTTCGAAATAATTGGTGGTAAAGTGCAGTCAGACACTCCTTATATCATAGAATTTGTGGACATTGGTGGTTACACATAAATGTATAACTCCTACCCCCTAGAGGAATGGATTAGGAAGGAGGATAAACCAAGGGAAAATATATCTTCTATTTGGAGGGTGGTTCTAGCCTCTTTTGAGTTGATTTGGAATGGCCTGACATGGAAAGTGGGGAATGGAGAAAATCTATATTAAGTGTGGATTTGTGGCCAGGAAATGGTGCCAACCACATCCTCCCCCAGCAACTAATTGTCTCCCTACAAGACATAGGATGCTCTAAGCTTTCCCATATCATTAGTATGGACAATACCACAATCTAGAGACAAGGTGGGAAAAATTTTGAGGAGCTAGGAATTGAGGAGCAATATATTGAGATATTGAATAGTTACCTGATTGCTCTGACTAACAACCACATTATGATTATTAAATGAGAGGATGAGCTAGTCTGGAGTGTTCCATCAGCTAGTTTCTACACCCTCAAGCTTGGATATATTGCTTTAAGTGCAGACATAGTGCCTAAAGATCCAAAGTAGTGGTGGAGAGCACTTTGGAAATCCAAATGCCCTTCAAAAGATAAAATTTCCATGTGATGCATAATGGAAAATAAGGTACCCACATGGGATATTCTCCCAAAATGTTATGCAACAGGGTAGGGGTGGTGTGATCTATGCAAAGGAGACGGAGAAAGTAGCAAGCACTTATTTATGTCATGCCCTTTCTCCAAACAGTTTGGGATGTATGTAAAACAACAAAAAATATCCAATCAAAGATGGGAAGGGGAAGACCCGAAGGAATCATGGAAATACTAGACCTCAGACCCTTATGCTCATTCTTATAGAGCCCTCCCACTCATTCTGTGTTGGGGCATATGGCTAGCTCATAATAAAATCATTTTTTCAGGATAAATTATCAGTCCCAAGGTGAATTTCAACTGAAGCCCTGGAAATACTGGACCATTTTCCATAGGAAAAAGGCATTCATCCACCCATCTTGATTATGAACAGATCCCCTTGACACCTCAAAATTGTGGTTGTTTTTTGATGTCCACATCAAAAGACTCATTAATTTGAAGCGGTGGGGGTTATGTCCTCTTCCTATCCCCACACATTCTTTTCATGCCAAAATAGGATTGGCCCATGAACAAATAGTAAGGCTAGTCTTTGTCAAGGAAAAAGGATGCTCTCAATACAGGTATATGGGGATTCTATGTTGGTAGTTAAGTGGTTGAACAAAACTCAAATGTGCATGAATCTTCTCTTATTCCCTATATTAGAAGATATTTGGAGGCTCAAAGACTTATTCACTTATTTTGCATGTTCTCATATATACAGGGAGCACAATGTTATAGAAAAAATACTTTCTAAAGATGGACTAGACATGGAACAAGACCTTTGATGTATTCATGAGCATCAAGGGGACTCATCATACAAATTTTACCATTGACCTTTCATTGAACAGGCTAGCCATAGTTAATTGTTTGTTGTACTCTTTTTATTACATGATGTGTAAACTCTATAGTTCGAGCATGTTTACACAAGAATAATATAGACAAAAGACAGATCCACAAAGGGACGAGATCAATTTCTACCTTGGTTTTCTGATGTTTAAATATATATGTTGAATTTAGACTATTATAAGGGATGGTAGGGGTAAATATTATGCAGTTTTCTCTCCTATATGATGTTGATGGCTGTATCTAATGTAGTCCAATTTTTGCTTGGTTTGTCATTGCATGAAAATATATAGAACCAGTTTTAAAACCTGGATGCAATAAAGAAATGCATGATATGTGCATATGTAAAATGTATTTTTTGTATGTTTTGAAAGAATGAAAAATTATGGTTTTTTGCTTGTGGAAAAAATAAATATATTAAATAAGAATGCAACATAAGTTAATGATATGATTTTATATGCTGGTATACTTGTAATATTAACTAATCACAAGGGTTTGTTATAGGCCATTTTTTCACATCTGGTCAATAGGCCTACAAACTGGATCAATCAACATCCATGAACACATTGTCATCATCCCTACACAAATTCCTAAGCATGACTCTCTCAAATCCCTGAATTTTTGGGTCTGACTACTTCATTTCAATTCTTTTAAGGCCGAGTACATCCTGGACCTTTAGGGACTTGTGTTCAACAGCAGGTTGCTCAGTTATGCACCAACGCTGATCAGCAACAGGTTGTCCCTTGTTGTGGGTGTGTTGATTCTAGAAATTCAGGGAAAATAAAAAGAATCTCAAAGCTTCCTCTTCTAGAAGCTTCTAGGAGTCGTTTCAACCATTTACCTTGGATAAGAACTTTGAATCCTATATGATCCTACCTTGAAGGTTTCACCTCTTATCCCTTGAGATCATCCTCCCATCAAGAGTCAATCTCAAACCTAGATTGGTAAATGGATAAGAATTCCTAAACTACCACACTCTCCTATAAATCTACAACCATCTACAACATTGGGGTTGGATTTTGGAAACTAATCATACCCTCATGTTGCTTCTTTGAACCTATGAGAGTTATCATTTCCATGCATTAGGGTGACATTGAGGTGTGCTTTGTGATAAGGAAGGATAAGTTATCTTAGGGAGATATCTACAAGATCAACTTCCATTTTTGGTTGTAAACTCTCTTTTTTCATATTAATAGAAAGAATATACCATTTTCCTATATGTGTTATGTTATTTTTACATTCATATATTTCAATGTTATGTTGATCCATTGAATAGAGTGATTGGATAATGTTGCATAGATGTTGTAGATCTTTGGCTTGTGTTTATTGTATGTGTAGGTGCTAATTATAGAAATCAAAGCTATGTTTGGAGCTTACAAGCCAATAAGAGAGAAGAGTTTGACAAATCCCATGTAATCACCTTTCCACTCTCTAATTTCTCTAAGGGGAACTTTATATTCTTTAGTTTTTATTGTTCTAAACCAGGCCACTAGGTCTAGAGAAGATAATTTTGTCGCAGTCGTAAATTTTTAATAAAAATTTGGCAACCATACTAGGGAGCAATTCATTCCTTTAGTGATTTGCTTGATCTTATCCCTCGTTACACTTCTTCAATAGAACTCAAGTACCTCACTCAGTCTGAATTGACCCTAGGAATACCTTTCCTTGAATTGCATTTTATTTTTTGCATTGGAAACTGGCTTTTATTTGATCAACACTCCCCATGGTATTCTAACAGAGCATTGTAGTACACCTTAGCCTTCTCTACAACTACGTTGTAAAGAACTGGTAGCTTATCTACACCTATGTTAATCCCTATTTCATATAAAATATTGCCTTTTTATGCTTTTCTCCCTGATTAACTTGGTTCCACTTGGTCCTCCTTGTGTCCCTGAGTGTGTTTTGGTCTCTTAAAAGCCTTCATCTTGTTTGATTTTGGTTTTGAGTGCCTTTGATAAGAATTCGCAGATTTTGCTTTGTTCTTGTCATTAGGTCATTAGCAAACTGATTGTTTGATCATTGGGTTTCTTGAAGGAATTGGTGTTTCGGTCGTCGTTCTGAATAGTTTCTTTTATCAATGATTAGGAAAATATCTTAGTTTTCATATGAAAATTAAGTGGAATTCAAAAGAAAAAAACTTATGCATCATGCATTGCATCTAGGGTTTTGTATATGAAATTGCAATTAGGAACAATTGCATTACGGGAATTATTTAACAATCTTGTATGATGCATATTCTTTTCTCTCTTCCCTCCCATACTTGATTTTCATTGAAAATAAAATGTTCATTTCATCATGCTAGCTTGCATTTTAGGATATTCAGGTGAAGTTCATGGTGAGCCTTGAAAAATGAAACCTTAATTCAAGATAAACTTTAAAATTTACTGAATCAATCTAAAGGATCATTTGTAAGATTAAAACAAACATCTAGAAGTCTAGGCTAGATAAGTGTTCTGGAATCTATAAATGAGTTGTCATTTTTTCTAGCGTTGCATTTCGAGGGTGATATCTCATTCCATGTATGTAACTTTATCAAACCATTCTCCACATACCTCCAGTTATATTGGATGGCACTCCACGCATGAAAAGTAAATGGAAATCTCTCATTGTATGAATACACATTAGACAGGACTAACACAAACTTCACTTCCACATACCATTGAGTATATTTTGGAAGTCCACCATAGGTTGCTATCCTCACCATAGGTAACTGATTTGGTCGCCTTGTACATTGTGATACACCAACCAAAACATTCAAGGAGATTTCCTACCCTTACGTAAATCCATGGTTTTCCATGGTTGTATATTGTAGTTCACAGTTGTTTGGTAAACCTTTATGCCTAGTTTACCCTCTTTGATTTATTTTTTGTGTTAATTGTTAAAATTTATTAATACAACATCGAAGAACAACACCCTACCCTTCGTCGTTCGTGTAGAATGTAAAATCAGCCTCCTCTTCCACCTAAGGCAACTCTTAGTCGTCATCAGACGCATAAGAAAACGCAGACTACCAAATCTAGTACTTCAAGGGCTATTACTTTTGGTCCTCCATCTGAAATAGATCCACCAGACTCATATTTTCTTCTCAGTAAGAGCTCGATATTACCTCTCCATTGGTTGGTGAATCTAACACAGTCAAAATCGAAGCACTTGAAATCTCATTACCTGAGGTTATTGAAACTGACTATATTGAATCATAGACAAATCAACCTAATTTTATACAACCTAAGGTACCTCAGTTATCTAGACCTATTACTTCAGGACCTTCTTCTTCTCTTCCTATGTCTCAGACACAACCCTAAACTATATATCTTGGACCTGACGGTGAACCACTTCCACTTAGTCTTTTGAGTATTGAAGATATTCCACAGGAAGAGCCTCAACCCTCCTCTCCTATTCGATTAGGGACTCATTTTTATTAGTCCCATCCTTTTGCTTCTCTTCATACTCCATCTGGGCCTCCTTTGTTTGGTTCTTTTCCTTTCAACTCACCTTTGAGTTTCCCTTGGAAATATTCTTTTGTACAACTAACCATCACTGAATCTGCTACTTTTTCTCATCCTGTATCTACTACCATGAATGAGACAACCCAAGTTGCAACCTCATCCATGTTTGTAACGTCACCAGAGACGCCTTTGTATGGTGAACCATTTGTCCCTCTTGGTTACCAGTATTTGTATGGTACCTTCTCTAGTGCAACATCTATTCCATGTACCTCTCCCATGTCATCTACATCTAGAATTATGTCTAGCACTTCTTTGATGAGTGCTACACAGTCTGCTCCTATTCCTCCATTTACACCTAATATTCAACAACAGACTGGTCCTTATGTTAATGGGTATGGAAACCTACAACAACCCATTTCACATCCTAATGGGAACCCTCCTCTTGGGGGGTAGTTTCCTCCATATTATCCTACTCTTTTGGCAAATGGGAAACGTGTTGTAGGGACATTTCCATCTCCTCAATTTAATTCTCATCCTCATATGAATCTTTCCCATTCGGGAATGGTTGCTAATGTTTGGCAAACCTACCACCCTTATACAACCTGGTTAAGTTATGGATTCATCTTTAGTTTCTCAACCTGTTCCACCTACACCTCATATTCTTATTCAACAACCTATATCTCAGCCTATTCAAGCTCAAATGAATATGATACAAACTTTACAGGCTTCACCTCTAACTCAACCAATTCCACCAATATATGACGCATCTCAAGCCATGTATACCCAACCTCTTCAAGGTAACTTCCAATCGCAATAGTTTGGACAAGCCATTCCTCAAACTCAAATGGGTCAGAATGTATATGGTATGGCATAGGCACAACCTAACCAACCTTATGTTTGGATGGTGAAAAATCCCATAGGGCAACAATATCAACCATATCAAGGTATCCCTCAAATGCCTTATGGTCAACAAGTCCAAATTCAAGTGTTTCAACCTTTATAAGGTTATCCTAGAGTTGGATAGCAAGGTTATGTGTATATTGGTTATCAAAATCCTTCCTATCTCGTGACATAGATACTTGTTTCTTAGGCTATCCCATCTTATCTAGCGTATCCTCTACCAAACCTTAATAGGCAGTTTCCATTTGTAGCAACTTTCAAGTTTTTAGATTTGAACAGGCTCACCAATGATCCTATTTCCCATTCTCCTTGGTGGTCAATTATTCCTACGAAGTTTCCTAGTGATATTCCTAAATTTAATAGAAATCCTGAAGAAGACCCATCCATGCATGTGATGAATTATCATTTGTGGTGTTCTTCGAACTCCCTCAGTGATGATTTTGTTCGTTTGTGTCTTTTCTAGCGTACACTTGTCGGTACGACAACAAAATCGTATATTGAATTACCTCGAGCTTCATTTGGTAACTTCAAGGCGTTGGCTACCATATTCCCAACACATTTCCAGTTACCCACCATATATGAGACTGGAATTGAAATTTTAACCAATTTCAAATAATCAAATGCCACTCAGATCTCTAATCACATTCATGAGTGGCAACATCGTCATCATTTGGTTAAAACTTTTGTTCCTGACGAATTGTTAGTTAAATGGTTCATTAAGTCTATGCTTCCATCCATCATAGAAAATGTCAGCAAAGGTGAAGTTGTGACAAAACAACAAGTAATTGCCCATGCCTAGTATTTGGATCTCATATATACCTAGTCTAGCACGATTTATGATAAGATACCAAATGTTATGCAAACTTTCGCTATTGTTCCTCAAACTCCTGGTAAAGAATCACATGTTGTTGATGGCATGATTGGTTCTACCAACCAGCAGTCGATGAGTAAACCACCTGGTTCAACTCTTGCTGTCGTTGCTCAAATCCCTCCTTCCACTCTTGCGGCTTCTACTTCCATTGTTCAATCATCCAAAGGCAATTCTTAGCAGCCAGGAAGTAAGAAGAAAGGAAAAGGTAAGAAAAATAAAAACAGGCCTCCGCAAGATAAAAAAAATAATTAGTCTCCTCAAGAAAAGTAGAAACCCCATTACCCATGTTTGATCTTTGATGAGGAGAATTTCACTTGCGATTGTCCACACCATGCGGAAGTGAATCAATTCCTTAAATTGTCTACTACACCCGCTGTGTTGACAGACCCGTTTCTGAATCAAGAGACCAATATGGTTTCCTGGGATCTGGCTTCCTCTAACTCAGTTTTAATTCTTTCCTCTACTAAGCCTAAAAATGATTTGATGGTGTCCTCCCAAAGTAGAGACTATGGTAAAGCAAATACCTCGAACTGTCAGGCTAATGATCAACCTACCAATTTGACTGCATCTCCATCAAATCCTACTCCAAATTTCGTACCTACTGAATTGATGATTAAGCATCCAAAAGGCATTATCCATAAATCAACATTCAACACTCATGCAAGAGATACTCATACTTATAACATAGTTGAGGATTAAGCTCATGCTCCATTAGCTATGTCAACTCTTGAGGTGTTGCAAAATTTCCCTGCCCAAAAGAAGGATTTGCTTTCGGTAATTGGATGTGTTGATCCCTCATATTCTAACCTAGTAGTTTTTAACCATGAGAACTATACACCTCGACTTCCGGCTCAATTAGATTTCATAATCCAAGTTGTTTTTCGTGGTAATAATATCCATCGTTCCATTGTAGATGAGGGAGTCTCAAACTCTATTATGTCCATGTCTTCCTGGAAAGCTATTGGTTCTCCCCAACTAAGTCAATCACTGACCACTTTGAAGGCTTTTGATGGAAGAAGCTATAAACCGTGTGGAATTTTGAATTCTATACATGTATAAGTAGGCAAAAAAACCATATCAGTAGAACTCAAAGTTATCGACGGACCGCTAGATTACAATATTCTACTGGGTCGTATGTGGATTTATGCCATGGCTGCAATTGTTTCAACATAATTTAGAATGATTGGTTTTCCTCATAAAGGTAATATAGTAGCCATTGATAAGCTCACCTTATTTGCCACTGATTCTTCAGTTACTGGAAGTGTCCCTCTCGGGGGAAAAACCCCTCACCCATATCAACATGTTGGGATTGGACTACTTAAGGATTCCTCTCTTATGGGAACCTTTTCGCTTCCTCCTCCATAAGTTCCCAACAAATCTAATTTGATTGTCTATATTAATATGATATCTTCTTGTACTACTCCAATTAATCCATGGGTAGTGCCAAATCAATCTAATATCGACAATTTTAATGACCGTATGTCACTCAGCCCCATTGAGCTTGATTAGAAGCCATTTATTCATCTTGCGCGACTTATTCTAATCCTTCCTCTTCTATCAATAGGGTTGATCGTTATTTAGATTATGGTACATCATTTGATTCTTTCTCTCATATGTTTTCCACCTATGAGAACATCATGGAGATCATGATGTTGGATGATGTGCCATGGAATGACCATCATCATTGCTCTTCCTTGCAAAATTCCTTTGAGAAAAATCTTAGTGAACTTTATCGACCCAATATCGTTGAGTTGTATATGAATTCTGCATCCATCTATGATGTCGATTCTAAGAAGAAATTGTCGAACATTGAAGAGAATATCCCTCTAGACATTTCAATTGAACCCAACATTGTTGAAAATCTACATATCAATGTGTCTTTCTCTCTTGATGAGGTCAATACTTAGAAATCCCTATTCTAGGAGTTTACAGATGTTTTTTCCTGGTCTTATGAATAAATGTCAGGTATTGATTCGAACATCATTGTACACGAAATTAAGACATATTTTGATGCCAAACCAGTCTGGAAACGCCTCCATCCAGTCCACCCCAAGAAGGTTTCTGCTATTAAAGCTGAAGTTGAAAAACTTGTATACGTTGGTTTCACCTATCCCGTACCTTTAACTAACTGGGTGTCTATCATTGTTCATGTCATGAAGAAATAAGGAACAATTCGTGTGTGTGTCGATTATCTGGACATCAATCGTGCTTGTCTGAAGAACAATTATCCTACCCCATTCATCGACCATATTGTTGATGATTGTGTCGGCTATAAAATGTTTTCATTTATGGATGGTTTTTTAGGCTATAATCAAATCAATATCCTCCTGACTGGCCAACATAAAACAACAGCCATTTTTCCCTAGGGCACATTTTCTTATAGAAAACTTTCTTTCAGATTAAAGAATGTTGGGGTTACGTTTTAGAGGGAAATGAATTATGCCTTCCATGAAATCAAACATATTGTGCAACCTTATTTGGACGATTTTCCTGCTCATTCAAGACATCGGGTTGATCACCCAATGCATCTTAGGGCCATCTTTTTGTGATGTAGACATTATAACATTTGATACAATCCACACTAATGTGTGTTTTGTGTAATTTCCAGTCAAATTCTCAGTTTTGTTGTATAAAAACATGGAATTCATATCAATCTGTTGAAATTTCAAGCGATTATTGATCTGCCTGCTCCTTCTTCCCTCCTTTAGCTTCAACAACTCCAAGGGAAGACTAACTTTCTTCGAAGGTTCGTTCCCAACTACGCCTAACTAACCAAAGGATTTACTCACTTGTTAAAGAAATGGGTGCCCTTCCATTGGGACAATTTTTCTCAAAAGGTGTTTGATGCCTTGAAAGATGTACTAATTTAGGGATCCTTGTTATATCCCCCATATTACCAATGTGATTATTTCTTTAACCTCACTACTGCAATTACTACCATTTCTATGATATTGGTTCAGGAGAATGATGTAGGAACTAAACATCCTATTTATTACTTATGTTGGAATCTCAATGGTACTGAAACCAAGTATACTCATGTCGAAAAGCTGGCTTTGGCAGTTGTCTAGGCTGTCTAGAGATTTCGTCATTACATACTACTCCGCAAAACTATAGTTTTTTCGGATTGCAACCCCATGACGTACATCTTATCACGACAATTGATGGGGGGGGGGAATACGTTAAGTGCATTATCATCCTACAAGAGTTCTGTTTCGAATTTATCAAATCAAAGTCGAAGAAATCCTTCATTTTTGTTGAGTTAATTTGAGACCTTCCCATTGTTAAAACTAAACCAATGTATGATGATTCTATTCCAGACAAGTCATTGTTTCTGATCTCCTCATCTAACCTGTGGTATGGATATATTATCATATATATCCAAACCCACACTATCTGGTCTAATACCTCTCGCTCTGATCAATGATGTATCCGATATCAATGCAAGCATTACATTATAATCAGAAACACCCTTTATTGCCACGATATCAATACAGTGTTTCAAAGGGCCTCACCCATGAGGAGGTTGAGAAAGTATTAAATGAATGCCATTCTAGGGCATGTGGCAATCATTTGTGTAGCTATGCCACTAAATAGAAGATCTTGCGTGCTGGTTACTTTTGGCCCACCATATTTTGTGATTGCATCCTCGTCATCCAAAAGTGTCATGCATTCCAGATATATGATCGTAAGACCTGTGCTCCACCCTCTCCTTTGCATCATGCTATCATTGTTGTTCCTTTTGTGAAATGGGGAATTGAATTCATGACATGTAATCCTTACTTGAGCGGGGCGCATGGCTATATCATCATAGTGGTTGACTATTTTACCAAGTGGATGAGGCGATGCCTACATACAATAATATCGACGAAACAAATGCTCTATTTTTCTGCAACCATGTCATTGCACGGATTGGTGTTCCACACACTGTAGTCATGGATGATGGAAAACATCTTCGCAATCACATGATGTCTAAACTTACATCCAAACTAGGAATTTCCAATGAAAGTTCCACTCCTTACTATGCTCAAGCGAATGGCAAAGTTGGGCAATTAATAAAGTTCTCAAAACAACGCTTCAACGTATGATAGGGGTCCATAAATTGGGTTGGAATTTTATTCTTTATGCGGCCTTGTGAGCGTACCAAACCTTGGTTAGGACAGCTATTGGGTTCACACCATTCCAATTGGTTTATGGTCTGGAATTAATCCTTCTAATTGAATGTGAAATTCCATCCCTCAAACTTGTTGTTGAACTCCTCCCTACCACTTCTGCAGAAGAGGAATGTCTCTTATATATAACATGCTTAGATGAAACCCAACATGATTTTGTGATGGCTAATGAAGCCCACAAGAAATGCATCAAGGTGCAATACGAAAAGAGTGTCAAGCCTAGTGTCTTCTCAGAAGAATACCTTGTTTTGTTATATGATCAAGATTCTGATAAATTAGGATCAAGGAAGTTCGAGCCAATGTGGTTGGGTCCATATATTTTCAAACATATTCTTGCTAAAGGGTCCTATGATCTTATTGATTTCGATGGAGTTCCCTTGGCGCAACCTACCTTTAGAAATATTATGCTTGAGTTTTTGCATAGTGCACTGTGTACATACTGTATATAGGTGTGATTAAGTGTGTTTGCAGTGTGTCCCCTTTAGAGTTTGTAGATGTCGGTATTCCACAAAGCATATGTTGGTTATGTTGATGGTGCTAGTCATAGTACTCGGAACCTCTCTTCCATAGCTTCGGATATATATGCTCTAAATGGCGACTTAGTAAGTTTACAAGGTATTTGTATCGGTCACTCTATAAATAACATCGTTCAGTATAATGCAATGATCAAACTGTTGTCTAATGTTATTTCCCATGGTATCCATCATATATTTATTAGACTCGACTCACAGCTTGTAGTACTATAATTGACTAATGTCTATTCGGTTAGAAGTCCAACTATTTTTCGCATGTTCATGAGGGTTCGCCTTCTAGAAAGATATTTTGATTTCATCCAATATCCACATATTTCTAGAAATATAAACACATTGACAAATGCATTGGTTAATCATGTTTTAGACAGATATTTGCGACACATGTAAATTAAATTCAATACACATCACATACATTGAAAGAGATAATAGAACCATAAGAAACATTGAAGATATTTGTATATATATCAAAGTTTGGTTTTACAAAATTTCTGACTAAGACACATGTGGCCACATGATCTAAAATATACATGTAGTAAAAATATGGCTATAGGCCTCCTAGTAGACTAATCATAGTGCTAATAGTAGCACACCACTACGTGAGCAATCTTGTACAGTATCTGACTTATACATCCAGGCACACCAATAGTATGTCATTGCAGTCTCATAGGAATCTCGTCAACCCTAGTCTCAGCTATGCAATGGGTCAACACCTCCATGTGATGCTCAACATCTGCAAGGGTCTCGACCACATTGAGATCATGTAGTACCTCTCATCATGCTGAAACAACCTGTACTACTGTTGGTGCCTCTTATGGGTCTCCTGCACGATGAAGATAAGAAAATCCCATAGGTTGAATGAGTCCAATATATGCATGTGTATAAATCAATATTTTAGTCTCAAATACTTCAAAAATCACAAAAAACTATTAAACTTAAAAATCCAAAAATGGTCAAATTGTTTTACATATGGAACCCCATCGCTGACCATCAGGAAGCACGAGCTCTGAGTCTCTACAAAAATCCATCCCTGTGTATGGATAGTCTTCTATCATAATGATATGCATGTGCAGTCATTTGAAGAAGATAGGTGTGAAGCTCATCGACGACGAACCTGCGTGTCTAGACATGAGATCTACCCATCTCCTCATCTGTGGGACTCTTGGATCTGCAGGCTCAACCGAGATATGTTGTGGCATGAGCAATGGAATTTGTCACATCCATTAACGACTTACATCATTGGTCAGTAATCAGATGGTGTCTACCATGTTTGACTCTAGCTCCTTTATTCACATGGCAATACTTGTACGTTGTACGATAAAGTGAATGAGATAGAAGACCCCTGATCTAGTTCCATCCACTGGGTTGTGATTTTAGGATTAATGCAAAATTACAAAGCATGATGGTTGTGTTCATAGAAACATTCACCCAATCATACATTCACACTTCATCGTCAGTGGACTCGACTTCTTGATCATTGTACATGTAACATTAGATTATGTGTTGAGCATGGGTATTCCTCCCTTAGCAAATATATCATGATAAAATGTATTGTAACATATGATGATCTCGACCAATTGTTCTTGATAATAACTTTTCACAAGGTAAAACACTTCAATCATCAACCACTATTTTTGACTTTGCGCTTTAGGGGGAAATATTTTATAGGCCATTATGTCACATCTGGTCAATAGGATTACAAACTGGATCAATCAGCATCCATGAACACCTTGTCATCATCCCTACACAAAGTCCTAAGCATGACTCTCCCAAATCCCTGATTTTTTGGGTCTGAATACTTTATTTCAATGCTTTTAAGGCCTGGTGCACCCTGGCCCTTTAGGGACCTATGTTTAGTAGTAGTTTTCTCAGTTTTGTACCAACATTGATTGGCAATAGGTTGTCCCTTGTTGGGGGTGAACTGATTCTAGAAATTCAAGAAAAATAAAAATAACCTTGAAGGTTCCTCTTATAGAAGCTTCCAGGAGTTGTTTCAACCATTTACCTTGGATAAGAACTTTGAATCCTATCTGATCCTACCTTGGATATTTCACCTCTTATCCATTGAGTTCATCCTCCCATCAAGAGCGGATCTCAAAACCTAGATTGGTAAATGGTTAAGAATTCCTAAACTACCACACTCTCCTATAAATTTGCAGCCATCTACAACATTGGGGTTGGATTTTGGAGAGTAATCATACCCTCATGATGCTACTTTGAACCTAATAGGGTTATCATTTCCATGCATTAGGGTGACATTGAGGTGTGCTTTGTGCCAGGGAAGGACAAGCCAACTTGGGGATATCTCTACAAGATCAACTTCCATTTTTTGTTGTAAACTCTCTCCTTTTCATATTAATACAAAGATTATATTGTTTTTCTATATGTGTTATCTTATGTTTACATTAATATATTTCAATGCTATGTTGATCCATTGAATATAATGATTGGATAATGTTGCATAGATGTTGTAGATCTTTGGCTTCTGTTGATTGTATGTATAGGTTCTAATTATAGAAATCAAAGCAATTATTGGAGTTTACAAGCCAAGAAGAGAGGAGAGTTTGTGATAGATCCCAAGTAAGCATCTTTCCATTCTCCAATTTCTCTAAGGGGAACTTTATATTTTTTGCTTTTTTTGTTCTAGACCAAACCACTAGGTCTAGGGAATATACTTTTGCCCGCAGTTGTAAATTCTGAATAATTGGGTTGATAGGCCATGTCCCTTAATTATGTCAACCTAACTCACTGTGTTCGACAAACAAACTTTTTAAAGTTCGAAGTTTGTCGAATTTTATTGTGGATTGAACTTGTTTGATCAGGTTCGCTAAACATCAAGGCAAACATGAAACCTAGTGAGAATCAAGCACGAACATGAATTCAAACACAAGAAAAATCACATTAAATTCTTTGAAATTCATCTTCTCGTGCGAGTATTTTTGGGTGGCTAATAATATATATATAATTAAACAATTAAAACCCTAATGCATCTAAGCCATGTGCTCACTCTACTGATTCAACTTCATAGATGCTACAACCTACAACACACTCTCACGAGTCAACCCTTAAGTCTTAACAATGATGAAAAACACAGCTATGATTCATTCCACAATACCACCAGTGCTATAACATCAACACTTTGTAGCCTCAACTGATTAGGTGCTCAGTATTTATCTCAAAATTCAAAGTTCTTAGATTGGCTCGAAAACTATATGATTGCGTCTGTCTCATCAAGACAATCGCAACGCAATTCGTTTCACTGAAAATAGAGTCCATACAAAGGAGAAAAGGCATGTTGTTTGTTTTCCTAAACAGCTAAAAAAAATTCAGAATGGGACAGATTGATGACATGGCATTCCAGTTAGATAAGGGAATCTTCTTCAGTTTTCATCCAATGGGGCTGCGACAAGTGTCAGTTCGGGATTTGCCAGTTTGGTTGTGTGAAGGTGAAATTGCCTACTTGGCCTCCAAGGTGGAAATTATGTTTTATTATTATATATGTGTGTGTGTGTGTGTGTTTATATTATATTATATGATTTTTTTAATTATATATTATATATAGTATACATTAAATTAAATCAGATCTGATTGGATCGGCAGTAAATTCAAAGGTTAATGCGGTGGTAAAACATATGCATGGGACAGGTGGAGGCGGGGTCAAACCCATTGCCTCCCCTACCCAACTACCACTACCCACCGTTGGGCTATAACTGTGGACCTTGAAATGGAAGGCAGTAGTCTTATAATTAAAGTGTCGGAATTACCGACGACGGGGGCAGAGGGAGCCAACCCTGCAGGCCAGCCCCCTCCCCATGCAATCAAGCGCTGAAACCAAGGGATAGGGCCATCGCTAAGTGCTCACCTAATTCCTTTTAGCACTAATTAAGACTGAGTTAAAGACATATTAAGTTGGCAGCATTTATGGCAGAACAGCCACCAAACTTGGTGGACTTAACTGGAGTCTCTCCAGATTTAGCGGGGTTTCCTAGGAAAAAATTAAATGAAGCATATCTTGCTCAATCTTTGACAAATTTTGGCAAATGACTGGTCAATTTTGGATGATTTTGACCTTATGAACTCATTGGTATAGGTTGTAGAGGCAATAGAAGAATTCTATAGGTTATTTTTCAACAGGTAATTTCAGGGAAGCTAAGGGCCACCAGGGAAGGGGGTCATGCCGACAGCAGCTAGAGTCAATTTTCTGAGATCTAATAGTCATTTTTGGCTAATTTGGACATTCTAAACACATTGCTATAGGAATAAGGAGACATAGATTTTTGTAAATAGCATTTTTTCTTCATTGAGCTAATATAGAGGCACAAGCCATGGAAGATGGACCAAGGAGATGTAGCCCAAGATGGGTGAACTCCTTCATCAAAACACTGTGTTAATGTGTCACTTTGATGGTTTGCTACACTATTCATGTTTTCTGTTCAGTATTTCTTTTTGAAGATATTTTTCTCATGAATATCATTTTAAACTTAAGGAAATTTAACTGATTGTATGCACAAACAACTAAGGAAACCTCGGCACAAGGAGCAATAAGCAAGCACATATCTATAAATATGTAATTGTTATTAGCACAGCAAAACTAATCATACAAAAATAGATCAATTTGGTATCAAAGAAAAGGTTTAATTTCTTGATTGCTTGAGTTTGTGCAATTAGGGTCTTAATGGTTGTAAAATTGTGATGCTTACAAGGTTAAAGTTGCAGAAAGGAGAAGGGAAGTTATTGGTTGCAACTCCTGAGGTAATGCCCAAAAGAAGTAGAGCCACAAGGCCACAATCTTCACCACCCAAAGTTCCAATTCCAACCACACTTGAAACTCCTCAAGTTTTGTCTTCAACTGATATTGAAGAGGTACAATCAGTACCAATATCTGAGCCTGAATCCATAGCCACTATGTCTGGAGAAAGAGTGCCTGAAGTTTCCTCTTCAAAAGAGGAATAACTCAAGAAATATTTCTACACTTTGACAGAGATGGTTAAAGTCCTTTATGAAGAGAGGAACACTAGAATGGTTGGAGATAGTTCTAAACCTCCACATGGAGAAGGAAGCTCAGAGGATAAAAAAGATGAGAAGAAGGATTCCAAAGGGAATCGTGGAAAGCCACCTCCATCTCCACCATCCTCATCATCTTCCTCATCATATTCATCATCTCACACAGCATAATTTTCCACTACCACCACTGAAACTACCCATACTCATTCCAAAACCCCAAAAGGAAAAACTTCATTACTAAAATTGCACATAAAATTTGAACTTCCCATGTACAATGGAGAGGTGAATGCAGAAAAGTTGGGCAATTGGATTCGATAGTTGGAGGTATACTGCAAAATTCAAAACCTTCAAGAGGATGACATAAAGATCCAGTTGGCTTCACTAAGGCTAGAAGGAGCTACACTAGTTTGGTGGGAAGCAAAGACTCAAGAGGAAATGAGAATCCATGGTAAGATATCCATCACTTGGGTTGAATTTGCTTCTGCAATTAAAAGACAATTTTATCCTTTAGCCTATACGCAAAAATCCATTATGAGTCGGTAGAATTTTAGGCGGCTTAAACGCCAAATAGCCCAAGATTATACACAGGAGTTTAGAAAAGGGCTTTTTTATTAGGAGTGAATTTGAATTCCCAAGACACACTACTGAAATATATTGGGGGTTTACATTCCTATCTCAAACACATTATTTTTATGTTCAATCCAAAAAAATTGGATGAAGTATGTGTGCAAGCCACGCAGCTTGAATCTAAAGGAAAGAACACTTATGAAGAGAGTAGTAATAAAAATACACCTAAGGGTAAGGATAAAGAGAAAGGAGGAAAATGGAAAGGGAAGAAAAATGAAAGTGTGAAGAAAAAAGTGGAGAAAATTATCTGTAAACATTGTTTCAAACAGGGGCATGATGAAGCCTGCTGCTGGAAATTGCATCCAGCAATGAGACCAAATACGTTCAACAATAAAGGGAAACAGAAATCCATCTCTATCACTCAAGAAGATTTAAGTTCTGAATCAGGTGATGAAAACAAAATCATTGTCATGGGAATCAAAGGAAAACAAGATATTGCAAGCACTAGTTCACAAAATTGTAACACTACTACTCTAGATGAAAAGAGACGAATTGAGTTATTTCATGTTAGGGTCATATCCAAACACACCAAGATTGACACACTCTTCGATAGTGGGTCACAAGCGAATCTAATCTCTGAAGACTTAGTCAACAAATTGAATCTTGAAGCTATACCTCACCATAAACCATACCCTTTGGGATGGATAACAAGAGACACTAGTTTACAGGTTATAAGAAAATTTTTGTTTAAGTTTGCAATCACTGCAAATTTTGTTGACGAAGTAGAGTTAGATGTGGTACCGCTTGATATTTCAGGTGTGGTGTTGGGTAGCCCATATTTGTATGACCAAAAAGTAGTCTTTTATCTCCATGAAAACAAGTATCACTTGTTCAAGAATGGTGTGGAGTATATAGTGAGAGCCCATCGCAAAAAGTTAAACATATTAGTTGTTAATGCAGGGGAGGCAAAAATACTTGTGAATTCAAGTAAAAGTGTAGTACTTCTCATGTTCAAGCCCAATGATGATATTGTTTATGAAAATATTGTTGCATGTAATGCAAGTTTCAATTCCGATTTGGTTGGTTCAATTCATCAGAGTGATGAAGTATTTCAGGTTGTGAAATAATCGTCCTTAAAGGAGAAAGAAACTTCACATGAAATATCTTTGCAACAAGAGGTTTCTCTTTGTGATGTTAGCATGCAAGGGTTGAGAAAATTGGAAAGTGTAGAGACACCAATGCAATGCAAAATTTTGTTGAACAATGTTCACCAATGGTTATGGTGACAAAGAGGAATGTTAAGTATTTCAAGAAAGAGGACAAAAGGAGTAGTTTTTGCCAAATCAAAGTTGTAAAAAGAGGTCAGTGCAAGAATATACATAACACCAAACAAGAATGGTTTGTATGGATTTTAATGTTGTATGTTCTTTGTAGCACTTCTATTACATACATGAATTTGGATTGTGGCAAAAAAGAGTCCTTTCTTGAAGAAATTGTCCACTTGTGTGACATAAACATGTTTAGAAAGTTTTCTTATGCACATGTCATCTATAAAGGAAAATTGTTTGATGCTTTGAAGATATCAAGGTACAAGTTGGGTTTCACTTCTTTGATGCATTTGGGCCATGATATTGGTGGAGGTAAGTTGAAGGAAAGCCTCTCCAAGTTGGATGCCATTGTTGATTGGTCAACGCCCAAGATCGTCATTTTGATAAGAGGTTTGTTGGGAGTAGCCTAATATTGCAGGAGAGTTTTTGTTGACATGTCTTCTTTCGAAGCTCCTTGGCATGCATTGTCATGTGTGTGAAAATTCTTCCAGTGGGGAGGAAAACAGCAAGAGGCATGTGTTTCTTCAAACCAAAAGATTAGTTCAATTATTTTTTATGCTCATTCAAACTTGAAAGGTTCATTTGAGTTTCAGGTTTATGCAAGAAACTTCACCATCTTATTTTATTCAAAATATTTCCATGGTGTAAAGATTAAGTTGCAGCAATCCATGCACTTTCATTGGATGGATACTTGTCAAAAATTTGACTTGGTTCGAAGGTACAAAAGAGGTATAAGCAGCAAGTTTATTGTTATGCCTTTTAGGCCTATTGGTTATGTAGCAGTTGTATTCAGGTGTCATTATGTTTTACATGAAATTTATGTTCAGAAAATTTCATACTTTCAATATGTACAATTGGGCTTGAGTCATGTAAACCAGGTAGTGAAATTTGTCATCCATTTGCATTATATTTTGTTATGTCATCATGGTAAGAAGGATGTTTCTTTTGATGGAAACATGGACAAAACCATGAGTTTCTATGAACAACTAAAAATGGTGCAACAAATAGTGTAAGATCAGCTTGAAAAGGGCAAGGACAAGTACAGGTATAGAACAGGGTCCTTAAGGCAAGTGAATTTTGATTTCCTTAGAGAGGAACTCAAGGAAACAAATTTGTCAAAAGCAAATTGGATCGAGCTTGGAGAGGTGAGGGGGTTGTACCTTCATCTACTTGTCAAATAATAGTATATTTTGGGGTCCAAAAGGCTTCTAGTGTGGAGGAATGATTAGGTGCTCAGTATTTAGCTCAAAATTAAAAGTTCTTAGATTGGCTCGAAAATTATATGAATGCATCTGACTTGTCAAGACGATCGCAACACAATTCGTTTCACTAAAAACATAGTCTAGATGAAGGAGAAGGATTTTTGTTCGTTTTCCTAAATAGCTAAAAAAATTGCAAAATGGGACAGAATGATGTCATGGCAGTGCAATCAACAAAGGTAACCTTCTTCAGTTTTTCCCAAATAAGGTTGTGACAAGTGTCACTTGGGGATTCGCTAGTTTGGTTGTGTGAAGGTGAAATTGCCTACTTGGCATCCAAGGCGGAAATTATGTTTTGTTATATATATTATATATATATATATATATATAGATATATTAAATCAAATCAAATCAAATCAGATCAAATCAGCAGTAAATTCAAATGTTAAAGCGGCGGAAAAACATATGTACGAGACGAGTGGAGGCAGGGTCGAACCCATGACCTCCCCTGCCCAACTACCACTGCCCATTGTTGGGATATAACCATGGGCATTGAAATAGGAGGTGGCAGCATTATAATTCAAGTGTCAGAATTGCCGACGATGGGGGCGGAGGGAGACAGTCCCCTCCCCATGCGACCAAGCGCCAAAACCAAGGGCTAGGGCCAACGCTAAGCGCACCCCTAATTATGTTTAGCACTACTTAAGACCACATTAATGATGGATCAAGTTGGCGCCATTTATGACGGAGCCACCAAATCCGGAATTGCCACCTAACTTGTCGAACTTAACTGGAGTCTCTCCATATTTAGCGAGGTTTTCTAGGAAAAAGTTAAATGAAGCACATCTTGCTCAATTTTCGACGAATTTTGGAAAATTCATAATCAATTTTGATGATTTCGACCTTTTGAACTCATTGGTGCAGTTTGCATAGGCAATAGAATACTTATACATGTGATTTTTTCACAGGGAATGTCAGGGAAGCCTCAAGCCACCAGGGAAGGGGATCATGCCCAGAGCAGCCAGAGTCAGTTTTCAAAGATCTAATAGTCATTTTTGGCTAATTTGGAAATTTTTAACACATTGGTGCAGGTATCAGGAGCCATAGAGCTTTGTAAACAAAATTTTTTCAACATTGAGCTAATACAAAGGCCTAAGCCATGGGAGCTGGACCAAGGACATGTAGCCCAAGAGGGGTGAACTCCTTCATCAAAACACTATGTTAATGTGTCTCTTTGATGGTTTTCTTCATTGTACATGTTTGTTGTTCAATATTTATTTTTAAAGCTATTTTGCTCATGAATTTCACTTTAAACTTAAGGAAATTTAAATGATTGTATGCACAAACAAGTAAGGAAACCTTAGCACAAGGAGCAATAAGCAAGCACATATCTATAAATTTGTAATTTTTATTAGCACAACAAAACTAATCATACAAAAATAGATCATCAACACTCAGCGATGCTCTATCACAGTGTCACTCTAGACTTTGTGTGCATTATGTCATTGTATAGTATTGCATTAGCGACAAGGGTTCACCGTTCATTAACATGAATCGGACTCTAGTCTCCACAGTTCTACCATTCCACATGGAATGTGACTACCGACAACCATACTCTAAAACTTGTGATTCATTACTCTGTAACTACAACCTACATATGATACTAGATATGAGCCAAGATTCATACAGTAGCAACCTAGCCTATAGGCACAACTACAGTAACATAGATCTAGCTTCCATCTGCAAAGGTTCATCAATGTAATATTATGAGTCATGACTCCAATTCTCGACTCTCCACCCGACAACCAAAGGATTCAACAATAGGACGCATACCAATACAATGACCAAAGAACATGTTAGCGCCTAAATCTATCTCATGCTGAAAGAAGGCAGGTCTAAGGTAACATCAAACCACGCTTAACCTAGTAGCTAGCCCTATCAGGTCGGGAGAGGGCTATCTCCTGCTCAATCTCAATTAGAATATTGGAAACTAGGGCTTGGGATGACTAAAATGAATGTTGATTTTAGGCTAGGTATAGTATATTAGGGTTTCTGGTTTGATTTTAGGTTTTGGTTGCTGGATCAATTGGAGAAGGCAGATTGGGTCCGGGAAATCAACTCAGGGATACAATCATGTTCTGTGGGGCGAGGTAGACATGCGTTTATGTACTCACAATGGATTTGAGATGGTAGAGTAGACAGCTAAGGAGCTGAGCAGGGCACAAGAAACTATGAATCCTCTTCAAACAGTGAAAACATTGAAAACTAAATGCTTTCCCAAGACAAAGCACTGTAAATCTAGTGTATTTTGTCCATTCACCTTGACTCATTTAGTTTAGAAGAAAGAGAGAGATGTGGACACATATAAAACATCAAAAAAACTCATTAAAAAAGAAAAAAGAAAAAAAAACAATACATAAACTCACTGTCACAAGAATCCCACAAAAATAGTTGTGAAACCTAGTTTTATTCCTTGCCAACTGTTGATACAAAATGTTCAGTGAGTCCAACACTTCAGCCAAAGTCCAACCTTTACAAATGAATCAAAAAGTACATGATATAGGAAAGGAAACTACTCAAGCTAGCTATCGGGGTCGAATACATGAGAAAAGGGGTGGTTTCAACCATATCTAAACTAAGAACAGGAATATAGGCAGTGGAACAGTTTACCTCTAAAACCATGGAAACCAATTAATTCAGCTCAAAACCACCTTTGACTTGATGTATCTACCCTATCAAGTGTTTTAAATCCATAATTACATCAAGTTACATCATTTACCATGCTAATTTCACCAAGAGAGCAAGAAAAAGTCAACTGTAGAGAAAACTAGGCGAAATTTGGCTTTTCTAGCGAAACTGGAAAAATTCATCATATGTGCAGCGCCATTGATTCTATGTGTAGCGCTTTTTCTAGGCCAATTTTCGAAGGCTTCCCGAAGTCCAAATTAGGTGTAGGATAGCTAGTTGGAAAGCTTGATGAGTCTACTTTCTGGAACAACTTGAATTTCTGAATTTGGAGTCAATTTTCCCCTCCAAAAATTGATTCTCCCAAGACTGCTTCCTGTGTGGAAAAAAAGTGGTAGAGAGTGCACTTTTTGGGTGTTTTTTTCCCTTTTGGAGACCTAGAACTTGTCCAAAATTCTCATCCATTTCTGAGCTTCCATATTTTTCCATGCTGATTCCAAAAATATAAACTTTTTTGCAAGAAAGTGTCCCCAACAAAAGCGCAGCGCCATCATTGGAAAAGCCTGCTTTTTACATTAAAAAATTCGAAATTGACAAAAATTTCTCCGAATTTCTTGAAATTTGGCATGATTGACCCTTGTTAAGTGCTTTGATGAGACAATGATGCTTCAACCAAGATCTTGAGTTTGTCTTGCTCTTTCTTGTTCTTCAAAACTCTTCTTAGCTTGGCCTTTAGCCTCTTTGTCCTTGCATTACAAATCTTTTTCCTTGATGATCAAATCTTTGACACTCCTTGGATTTTGAGCATCCAATTCCATGACACTCACCTCTTATGCCACCTCATTTTCCACAAGGACAAAATCTCCATAATCATTGTCCATTGGCTTGATTGACTATAAATGCTAGTGAGGAAAGAAAGGTAATGTGGGTGAAACATGAGTATGAAGAGATTTTCAAAAGAAAGGGAATGAGTGGGATGAGACAGGGATATGAGTGAGATTTGATGTGATGTAGGGTTTGAGGGAATAGGGTATGAAGGGGATAACTAGGGTTTTGGGAATTTAGGGAATGGGATTTCAGAGTAGTGTAAAGTTTGTGTATGTGAGGTAGGTTTTGGGAGTTTTATGTGTGGGAAATGTAGGATAGGGTTTATATGGGGGGTAGGGTTTAGGGATAGTGTATAGGGCTAGGGTTTGGTAAATGGGAGTGGGGTTTAGGGAATGAATGTTGATGATTTTTGGAGAGGGAATGGGATTTGGCAAGCTCAATATGGATGGAGTGAGAAATAAGAGCAATGACCTTTAAAAACTTGCAAGAGAGGATTTAGCAACTAGCTAGGGTTTGTGTTAACCATGTAGCTAGGTTTTTGCTTAAAGGAAACCAAAAACATCCAAGGCACCAAACAGAACTTTCCTGAGCAAAGAGGAATGTTTTACTTAGTTAGAACAAGCTTTAATTTGATTTTTAGGAAGTTTGGAGGAGTTTTAAGGCGATTCTGGCTTTTGTAACAGGTGCGCAGTGCCAAGGAACAGGTGTATAGCACCTGGTAGGTACGTAATGCCAGACCAAAATGCAATGGAAAACCTGCAACAGGTGCGCAGTGCTGGTTAGCTGCACAGCGCCAAGGCCCAAGTGCGTGGCGCATTTTTTCCAACAACTTTTGGAGGCCTTCCCGATGTCAAAATTCAGCATATGATAGCTCATTAGAAATATTGTTGAGTCTACTCCACAAAACATCTTGAATTTTCTAATTTGGAGGTCATTTAGCCTATCAAACGTCCAATCTCCCAAGATTGGTCAAAATGTGCAAAATCAGGCTGCCTAAATGCAGAGTGTTGTTGCAGTCAACTTTTGAAGGTCTTCCTCAACTCAAAATTGAGCCCATGATAGCTCATTAGAAATTTATTTGTGTCTAGTTATCATTTTACTCCTCCACCAAGTCATTTGGCCAACAAGGCTAGGAGAAATCTTGATTTTCCCAAGGTCACTCCAGAGGTGCAGCAATTCTCCTAAGGCAACTATATGTTTGACGTTTCTCTAAAACCATGACACCTGTGTAAAAAGTGAAGGAGGCTTTTCTTCCTTGGACTATTGTGTACAAAAACCTCTCTCAAGGTTTCCAAATTCATTTTTTCTTGCTCAGAAACATCATTTGAGTAAAACCTATCTCGATCTGTGGAACATGGGATTTGTCGAAATGAAGTGAAATGAAGGGGATAAGGAGCTTCTAAATTCTTGAGAAAGTTTTGGGAAGTAGGGAGACATGTTAGGAAACAGGGGAAAGTGGTATTTCAAAGATTGAGTGAAGGGAAGGGGTCCAAAATGGAAAAACACAGGGCTGGCCTAGAAAATTGTCAAATTGTAGCAAGAAACTAGGGTTTATGGGAAAATGAGGAATTTGAGGGATATCAATGATGGGAAGTGTTTAGTAAGGTACATTAAGGATAGGGGAAGGTTTATGAACATCAGGATACAAGTTTTGTTGATGATTTGACCATCCAAGAGAAATTACCTTCAAAACCCTAGGAGAGGGAAATAAGCCTTACCCAAGTACAATTGAAGCACGAACAAGGTGTAAAATAACCCATTGGAACCTGAAATGATGATGACAACTCTTTGAATGATGGTACACTCAGCTGAATGGTGACATGGACCGACGCTTGGAAAACTTTGGAAGGAGTGAAAACAAACCCTAGACCTAATACCTAGCGACCAAATTTTACTTGAAAACTCACTGAAATGAGAAAATTTGACTTTGACACCTTAAAATCATTTTGTAAGAGCATGTTTGATCACTGGAGGAAGGCTTCGAGGAAATTAATTAAGAGAGATATTACCACACAAACAACATCAATTCTACCTCAGTCATTGGTGGATCAAGTTCTACCCCAGCAACAAAAAAGTGGAACAACAAAATTATACCAATTTTGAAAAATGTGGAGAGACAATAAGTTGATGATGATATTGCATAATTTTTGTATGCATGTGTAATTCCCTTTAATGTGGGGAGTCCCTATTTTAAAAATATATTGTAAAATTCCATTGGTTTTGGGAAGGGTTATGTTCCTATCGAATCTGAGGCTTTAAGGACCTGTTGTAGCGGCTACAACCACCCTACAAAATTTTGGCCTGCACCAATTTTGGAGCCTCCCTTGAAGAGTTTCACTTGATGATTGCACACACTCAGGTTCACTCCGTGAGCTCGTGTGAGTCTTTAAATCCTCCTTGCTTCTTCATTACATTCAATTCTCTAGATGCTATTGTCTAAGTCATGCTTGCGACCATGTTCTGGTTATGCTTAAATTCTTTGCTTCATATGTGCTTGGTGTGTTTGCTATGAAAGCATCTGTCACACTCACACACAGAGTCATGGTCACTGTCACACAAGTGTCATCTCGATCAATGAACGGTCATTCATGAGTGTCACACTTGTCACTTACACCGTCGGTCAGTCTTGTTGAGCATGTGTGTCTGGATGGTTTGGTCGTTTTGTCATCAAGTCATGCGAGTGTGTGTTCGTATGATCACCTATGCATCTTTCGATTGTTCACACACTTAGCCATTTTTTCTGAAAGATCTAACAACCGGAATCCCCTCTAACAACCGGACCATCACCCCGCCATCGACTCAATCGATTGTCAACTAGAACATTACAAAAGCACCAATCTAGTATTTTCAAGTTTTGTTACACGAAAGAAATCCAATCAATTCTCATGTTGGACACCTGGATCGTCAAACCCGGCAGTCACCCCAGGACTGACTCCCCTCAAAAACTATGTAGAGGCCGCTAACCTCACCCGCTCAACTGACTGAGAAAATTGTGCAGACAGGCCGAACAGACACCAAGTGCCCGTCCCTGT
Organism: Pinus taeda; assembly: GCA_000404065.3. Taxonomy (NCBI): domain Eukaryota; kingdom Viridiplantae; phylum Streptophyta; class Pinopsida; order Pinales; family Pinaceae; genus Pinus; species Pinus taeda. The sequence goes on from APFE031365931.1 coordinate 76,157, forward strand.
CTCCCTCAGAAAATTGCGTAGTTTTCCCAATTAGTCATCCCGACAGTCGACCAAATATTCACCTCAGAAATTGCGCAGTGTTCATGAGCAGGCCTTCCGCTTCCCATTAGTCAGCTCAGCTCAAAAATTTCATAGAGATGATCAGCAGGGCAGCCTCCCAACCTTAGTAGAGTTCTTCTTGCCAGCAGCCCCTAGCAGCAGACTGTCAACTCCCTCTGGGAATTGCGCAGTTTTAGCTGCCAGTGACCCCAGCAGCCAACTAGCAATTCCCTCTGGGAATTGCGTAGTTTTGGCTACCAGCCTCCTGGACAGTTCCCCAGAAAAACTGTGCAATACCTGCCTATTGACCCTTCATGCAGCCTAGCACATTCCTCTAGAAAATTGCATAAATCTGGTTGTCCAGCCCCGCTGCCCGTTTGTTCTAAAAAATGTGCACAGCATGCTTGCCTTGCCTTCCAACAACCCGGACTGTTCCTCCCAAAATTTTCACAATTTTGCCTCCTAGTCAAGCTAGACCTTGCAAACAGTCATTGTCAACTCAAATTGCCTGTCTCAATCCCTCAAAGACTCTTGCACAATTTTCATCAGTAGTTTCCCAGAGCTATCATCCTGCACCACAGCCTTGCTGCCTCTCCGAGTCACCTACATCTGAATGATCATGTGTCATGGTAGACTAGGAGGTTTTGTATTTGATGTCGTCTCGTCATGAGTGACTGTAGGTACAGGTACACCAACGAACATGTAAAGACGACGAATGGGATGAACGAATGGAGCACATGCAGAATGACAGGTTCACCAACGAATGAATGAACAAAGCATGCAAAGAAGACGAATGCAATGAACATGAACCTTCGCAAACAGATGAGCTTGTCAAGCCTTCCAACATGCAAGCAAGGAACAACATGCTAAATATTCATTAAGCGAACCAAGGACCATTGAAGACTCTGCACACTTCGTCATGCAGAGGTGAAGCTATGATACACCATGAAGACATCCATCATCCAACAACACTATAGCTCGACATGCACTCCAGTAGCAGCATGAATGTACTAGCATTGCCATGTCAAGTCATGTCGAGTCACATCATGAGTCATGTCGCCCACATCTCCACTATGGGCTTGTTGTCAATCAATGTGATATAACGTGGAAGTCCAAGAGACCCGCTTGTTGAACAAAGAGTCATGTAAGTTGAAGAGTCATGGAAGCCAAACGGTCATGAAGGTAGTCGAACAGCCACAAGGGTCAATTTCATCCTTAGCTATAAATACCCCCTTATTTGTACATGCAAAGCACATTTCACCTCAGCTCCTCCCACATAACCAAGAGAGTCTGTAATCTTTTCTTTGAGGAGTAAGTAGTGGCTCCAATGCCCTGCTGATGAGGCTAGTGATGTATGGTGTAACGATGTGTCTTGGAACTTTCACTTAATTCAGAATCCTGTTAACAGGCTAGCACATTTTCACACATGTATTGTATCTATTGTAAGACTGATCTTTAACCCTTGTAATGCATGTTTCTTTAACATGTGTTCTACATCTGAACTATTTCATTTGTTTTAATGCATAATATATTAATGGAAATGTGTTTTATATGTTGTTAATGATGTACCATCTGTGTCGACTTCTCTGCTGGACATTAGATAGACCTTTCACCTGAACCTTGCTGTAACAATTGTTGCACTTGTTCGGACTGTTCTGTGAGTGTTGTACTTGTTATCTTACCTTATATGTTGTGACTGCCGCATCTGAGTAGACTACTCTGCCAAAAGCTTTGTATGTCCTATTGTGTTATGTGTTCCTAACTGAGTTGGGACTGATCCCTTTCAACCTAGAACTCACCTTCACCTTCTTCCCCTCATAGTGAAAGAACCATTGACACAAGTACACTTACACTCACCAGGCATGCAAACCTCACTTCTCGAAGGCAAAGCGAACCACTCTCTTATGCTAGCAAGCAAGAGTTGAGGAAAATCCTTAAGACAATGGCAATCAGGCCATCATACCGGACGGGACTCCCACACCAAACAGTGTGAGGTCTAGTTGGGACTTCATACCGGGGTGATCCCATGAGTGTTGGCAGGTCCAATACCATCAACATTTATGGCGCTAGAAGGAGGGCAGCTAGTTGTACATGGCTGAAATTCCCCCCACTCTCACTCATTCATCATCTAGTCAAAGCAGTAGTTTGCACTCCCTCTCACCTACATGTGACTCTGCAATTGGTAACTCCTCACCTCCCAGAACTGAACACGAGATTCCATATCAACACCTTCACTATGTTCGTCCCATCACTCGCCAGTTCGCGAAAGAAGTCAAATTGGTCCCAGGCATCAACACCTTCCATACGCGTCAAAGAAGTCAAAGCCCCTCCCACGGGAGTTTTTATGTCATCGATGGAAGAAGTAGTCCTTGCCACACTTAAAGGTTTGGCAAAAGCCATCGAAGATGGAGAGGAACCTCCGGTCTTTCGACAAGGCAAATAGGACACTCTTGCAATCTTGGGATTAGACTCTGGTATAGGACACAGAGGGGCAGGCAACGGAGGAGGTGGAGGTCAAGAGAAACCAACAAACTCAGAGCTGGAACCATCAGACTCTGAAAGGGAGGAAGAGGACGAAGAAGAAGAAGTGATGGTTGACCTGAATCTTGAATGGATGACTCAGGGACCATTTTCTCTCCCTGCCGAGGCGAGTGGAGAGAATGAATGTCAAGTTCAACCATTAAAGCACATTAAAGGAGGAAGACCACTTAGACAACTTCTACCTAGAGCTACAGACCGTTGAGGTATGTTATGATGATGTAGCATGTAGATTATTCCCATGTACCTTGGACAATTGCGCAACTGCCTAGTATCACAGCCTTCCAGCCAACTCCATACAGAACTGGGGTTCTTTCAAACGAATGTTCCTTGAAAAGTTTGTTGATGACAAGACCCCAGGCATGCTGCTCAAAGAATTAGGAAGCCTCAGGATGGAGGAAAATGAGAAAGTAAAATATTTGAATCAGAGGTTTATACGTATATTGAATATGTTTGCAGCAGAAATTAAGCCTCTTGACTCCATCACTACTGAGTACTACAAATCTGCCCTGCCAACCAGCATCGCGCAGTTCGTCAAGCGAGCTGCGAAACCAACACTATTGGAAAACTATGAAGAGATTGTCATTGTTGAAAAATACTTATGTGCAATCAGAGTCATAAAGGATGATGATTTGACAAAAGACTACAAGGATGCGAGCAAGAAGTCCCAAGCAATGGCGAGCAAGGGTAGAGACAAGGAAGCAACTGACATTAATACCCTCACTCGTTTTGTCAAGAGCTTGTCCATTGAAATTTCCAAACTCAAACAATGTAAGACTGACACAATTGCAGGCAGTCACCCACCTAGGTAGAGATAGGTAAGCAGCGCATCAAGCAACAACCAGTTCATTTCAAAAACTGCGTAAAAGCATGTGTTCCAACTCGAACAGTGTGCCGATTCGAAATTGTGTTCCTTCCATAAAGATAATCATCCTAAAAACTCTTGTTCTGGCTGGAAGGGAGTCACAAATGATTTTTGCAGTCATACACTCAACGCAGGGAGCAATATGCGGGAGCAACCAGAAGACATGGACAATGGTGAAGAGGTTACACCTGATGAGCCATTAAGCTCGAAGCATGTGGTGAACACGTATCAGTGCTCGCAAACAATGGAAAATACGAACATCAAGAAGCATCCCCGAAAGTGAACTGACCATTACAATCTTAAAATAAAAAGGGCTCCCCCCACACTTGGGGAGATGCAAGAAAAGATTAGGCTGTTGATAAGGAAAACCAATTCACCGATTGACCCAAAGCAGAAAATACAAAGCAAGTCTGGGAGGACAGCGGCAGAGAAAACACATCCATGAGCAGCAAGCTACAAAACACTCCGCCGAATAACACGAGCACTCGTTTCACCCTGGACAACTCGGTGATTCTACCACCTTTGGATTACAACATTGTTGATGATATGAAGAAAACTCAGACAAACATCAGTTTGTTCGAGTTTTCTAAGATCCAAAGCCAACGAGATATCTTGTTGTGTGCGTTGGGACAGACAACGCAACCTCTACCAGCAGGGAAGCAAGAACACCTCCTGGATCACTTTCCATTGTGCTCAATACACTCCAGATGGAAGAATCACACTCAGGTTGCCCCCCATTTCTACTATCTTTTGAAATTTTCAACTGCAATGTTCACAACTGTTTGGTTGATTCTTGTGCGGAAACTAACGTTATGTTGCTCTCCATTGCCAAGAAGATCAATGCACGATCGAGTGAAACATCTGGGAGAATAATCCAAATAAATAGAACGTCAATACCAACCATTGGTGAACTGTCAGACATGATCATCCGACTATCCCATGACAATCGAGTCCACCAATGCATCAACATAGTTGTTATGGACATATCGGAAGCATATGGCTTACTACTCAACAGAGACTGGTCCAGCAAGCTAGACAGATATTTTGCTATAGACTGGTCTCACATGTGGCTTCCATACAAGGGCAAGTGCACCCAAATCCAGGTAGAATCTGAGAGGTACATGAAGCATAATGTCACTCCCATCAATGGCGAGGATAAACCGTTGGCTTTTGCAGAACTCATGTTTGGCAACTACCTCCTTGAGACAACATTGGGGTGTTATCCTACACGACCAGCTCAACCCCACCAGATGCATAGTTGGAACTCCTTCCTTGCCCAAATGATGGTAATGAAACCTGTACAGCACAATGTACCAATAGTAGTAGTATTAGCAGAAACAGTAGAAGCAACAGTACTAGCACATCAAGTGATTCGTGTATAGTGAGTTTTGGAACATGTACTTCGACAGGTCAAAGATATAGGACGGCTCAAGAGCTAGATGTGTCTTGACCGACCCTTGCAACAGGAAGCGTATGGTGTCAAGCCACTTGGAGTTTGAGTGCGCAAACAATGTAGCAGAATATGAAGCACTGGTATTGGACTTACAAAAAGCCATCAGCCTCAATGTGGCCATGCTCAAAGTGGTAGGTGATTCAGAGATAGTGGTATGGTAGGTACGTAACACCATTCATTGTTTGTCACTGCATCTCAATGGTTACCAAGAAAAGGTGTGGCTACTAACCTCAAATTTCGAAGGGTTTAATAACATTGATGTACCACGTGCGCTTAATGCAGCTGCCAATGCACTAACAAATGCAGCCTCGAGAATGTCATTGATTAAGGATATAGATTTAATATTGAAATTTTGTATAAACCATCTATCCCAGACAACATAAATAACTTACGTGTGTTTAATGATGATCAATAAATACTACATTTTATGGTCAACGCTGACATTTTCAAAGATGCAGCAATAGAAGATGACGAGAACGAAAGCTCTCTACAAGCAAAAGTTGGTGACATGAAGGACCACATTATCAAAAAAGTTGTGGCATCATCAAAAAAGATATATGACTTGCAAGAACGGTTCCAAGGGCCAAGGAACAGTAAGACCCACAGTTCAACCATGAGGCACAAACCGATAAACCCAAGAACATAACAGGATCTGAAGTTTGTCAATCTTGGTACATGGTGTACAAATCAAGAACGACAAGCCTTTATCCGCTTGTTCAAACAGTATCGAGATGTGCTCACGTGGATGTATGATGACCTGAAAACTTACGACACGCAGATCATCCAGCATATCATTCCAATCAAGGAAGGGGTCAAGCCATATCAACAAAAGCTGAGAAAAGTACATATGTCACTTGAACCCCTCATACAAAAGGATCTTACTAAGTTGTTGGATGCACGGATCATATACCAATTTCAGCATTCTACCTGGATCTCCAACCTTGTGCCTGTATGAAATAAGTACGGGGAAATCCACTTGTGTGTATACTTCTGTAACGTAAACTGCACCTTGGACAACGACAACTACCCCATGTCGTCCATGGACCATATTTTGCAAATAGTATCTGAGGCACAGATGTTCTCTCTCCTTGACTATTTCTCTCAATACAATTAGGTTCTGGTAGTAGAACCTGACAGACTCAAAACCATTTTTTGTACCAAGTGGGGTACATTCGTTTATAGACGAATGTCATTTGGGCTTGTAAACACGGGTGCAACATTTCAACGTGCTATAGACATCACCTTCCATGGACTCAGGGCAAAGTGTGGTGGTATTCCTCGATGATGTGGTTGAGTTCTCCAGAAGGCAAGAAGACCACATATGCCACCTTAAGGAAAAAAATTGGCATTGTTGAAGATACAGGATTTCCTTGAATCCCAGGAAGAGAATATTTGTAGTGTCAGAAGGAAACCTCCTCAGACACATCATTGCCAAGAGTGAGATCAAGGTGGATCTAGACCGAGTCCAAGCCATCACATAGATTCCTCACCCAATCCACAAGAAAGCCATGCAGTCCTTCTTGGGAAAGATAAACTTCCTCCGGAAGTTCATCTCGGATTATGCGTAGATAGTTAAGCCCATGCAGGACATTATTAAGAAAGATGTAGTGTACACCTGGGGTAAGAAAGAAAAGCATGCATTCACCCAGATTAAGCAGGCCATTGCCAAAACACCTGCACTTTACAACCCAGATTTCAAAAAGGATTTCCTTCTATACACTTTCGTTTCTGATAACTCACTAGCTGCGGTACTCACTGAGAAAGATGAAGCTAATGATGAACATCCCATCTCTTTCATGAGTGCAAGCATGCAAGGACTAGAGCTTAACTATCCTGCCATTGACAAACAAGTTTATGCAGTTTACAAGGCGGTAAAACACTTCAGGCCCTACTTGCTAAAGAACCACTGCATAGTCTTTGTCCCCCACCCAACAGTTTGTACATTGCTAGTAGAGCAAGAGCTGGGAGAACAACCTACAAATTGGATGGTAGGTTTGCAATAATATGATCTTGAAATCAAGCTAGTGCACATGATCAAAGGACATGGGCTCTATAAACTTGCAGCTAAAGTAGTGCATGCTCCGAAGAACAAAGAAGAGATTGTCGATTGGGAGAAGGAGATTGAAATGTACGACATAAGGTGAGCAACACCTAAGGAAAATGGAACCTCTTGGTACATAGATGTAAGCCAGTACCTTAAGAATGGCACTATATCCTCTCACTTTTCTATCATACAGAAGAGGGAATTGTACCTGAAAGCCTTAGCATATCAGTGGGTGCATGGAGTGCTCTACAGAAAGCATAGTAATGGAGTTTTGCTCAGGTGCCTGGAGGCACAAGAATCAGAGAAGGTACTTCAAGATTTGCATGACAGACCTATCGAGGGTCACTTTGCAGGAAATACCAGTCCACACAAGGTTATGTGAGCCGGTTTTTACTGGCCCACATCGTTCAAATATGTGCATGCCTATGCCCACAAGTGCCCAGTTTGTCAGTGATGCGCTGGCAGGACACCAAGATCAGTAGCCCCACTACACCCTGTTGCAGTGACTGAACCATTCCAACAGTATGGCCTAGACATCATTCAGGAAATTTTCCCTCATTCGTCAAAACAACACCTCTATATCCTAACAGCAACTGACTACTTTACACGGTGAACAGAAGTAGTTCTGCTCAAACAAGTGAACAACCAAGAGGTCATCAACTTCCTCCAATAGAATATCATCTCACACTTCGAAATTCCAGTATCACTTGTTTTTTATAATACAACTTATTTTTCATCCTTGAAACTCTATGACTTTGCATTACAAAATGGTATTGTGCAAAATCATTCTTCGAAATACTATCCGCAAGGAAACGGTCTAGCAGAGCCTACAAATAAAAACTTCATTCGTATAATCAAGAAGATTGTTTTCTCTGAGCATCGTAACTGGCATAACGCCCTGACGAATGCACTATGGGCTAACCATGTAACACTTAAACCCTCTCTGAATACCTCACCATACTTCCTAGTTTACAGTAAAGAAGCCATCCTCCCACCACATATCTACTTGCCTACTCTTCAACTTTCCTAAGAATCCCAAGGTGAGCCTTGCCAACTAGTCTGGTGTAGGATGGATGCTCTCCATAAGCTTCAGGAAGAAAGGATGAAAGCAAAGGAAAAATTCACACTCCACCAGAACCATATCAAGAGGTGTTTCGATAAGAAATCTGTAGGGAAAGCTAGCTTCGATGTGCGTGACTTAGTTCTGAAATGGGATAAGCCCCATGAAGACAAAGGAAATCATATGAAGTTTTAGTCCCTATGGATTAGCCCGTACACAGTCCATGAGAAGCTTGGCCCACACACGTATTGTTTGTGATCACTTGAAGGGAGGATTGACAACCTTCCTGTCAATGGCCAAGATCTCAAGCATTATTTTCAGTAGGTCGGGCCGCGCCCGTGCCATGTACATAGTCTTCTTGCTACTTGTTGTTTTCATCATGTTTGCTTTGCTTATTATCTTTGTTTTTGCTTTGTTTGATCCTACTTACTATTTTTTTCATGCTCATTTTGTTTGTTTGATATATTACTATTTTTGTTTCTGGAAATAAGTGTTGCCAACGACTACATCCTGGCTTTTGAATAGAGTATGTGGCTGAATTTTTAGGAAACTCATGACACTACAGCACTTGACCAATCTTGTGTCCGCCTTCTCTATGCTTGGTTGTAAATTTTTGTTGATGAATTCCTGAAGGAAAATACGAACCATCTGCAAGGGAAGTTTCGGTCCAACCATGAACCTATGCCCACACTAGGAAGCCCCATGCATGTACTCAGCATTCTACTTTGTGTGTTCAAGCTCATCCAACTAGTAGAAACAGAGAAGGGCAAAAACTAAATGAGCAAACCTATGTCAGAGGTCTTACATGCTTCTCTGAAGGAACAACCTCTACTGCTCTCAATAAGTCAAGATCCCTCTTCCGCCCCAAAAAATAAATAAGTGCCTATGAACAGTCCTCTTGAAAAATACAAAGTGAAATAAGAGAAAGGCTTCATGCGCAGAGAGGTGATGAGCACAACTCCACCGAGTTACTGACTAGGCTGGCTGGCAATGGAGCAATGTATGTATTCCTGCATGACTCTGTTGGGGTACTGTCTAGGCCTACTGGCAGTGGATAAACACCAAATATGAAAACTTATACTATGAAAGTCTTCAACTCGCGAGCTAAAATACCCTTCCCAGATTCGAAACCTTGAGATTCAGGTTGAACTTTTGATTGTGTTTGACTGAGTTGGAAAAGGGTGAACCACGTATGTCTAAGGGGTAAGTGGGGAAACTGAAGTAACCCACATGTCGATTCAATACTCCCCGAAAGACCAAGGCTTGTGCTAGAAATCAACTAAAACAGAGAAGCTGGAGTTCTATTAGTGTGTCGCCAAGTGTTGTAGCGGCTACAACCACCCTCCAAAATTTTGGCCTGCACCAATTTCAAAGCCTCCCTTGAGGAGTTTCACTTGATGATTGCACACACTCGGGCTCACCCCATGAGCTCGTCTGAGTATTTACATCCACCTTGCTTGTTCATTACATTCAAGTCTCTGCATGTTGGTGTCTAGTTCGTGCTTTTGACCATGTTTTGGTTATGACTAAAGTCTATGCTTCGTATGTGCTTGTTGTGTTCGCTATGAAAGCATCTATCGCACTCACACAAATGGTCACATTCATTGTCACGTAAGCATTGTCTCGATCAATGAATGATCAATCATGAGTCTCACGCTTGTCACTTACACCATCTGTCAGTCTTGTTGAACATGTGTGTTTGGATGGTTTTGTCGTTTCGTTGTCAAGTCATGTGAGTGTGTGTTTGTATGATCACCTATGCATCTTTTAATTGTTCACACTCTTAGCCATTTTTGCTGAAAGTTTTGATGACCAGACTCCTCTCTGACAGCCGGACCATCACCTTGCAATCGACTCAATTGATTGTCAACCAGAACAGCGTAGAAGCACAAGCTAGTCTTTTCAAGTTGTGTTTCTCGCAAGCAATCCAATCAATTATCATGCTGGCCACCTGGACAATCGGACCTGGCAATCACCCCGAGACTGACTCCCCTCAAAAATTGCGTAGAGGCCACTGACCTCACCTGCTTGACTAACTGAGGAAATTGCGCAAACAGACTGAACAGACACCAAGTGCCCATCCCTGTCTCCCTCAGAAAATTGTGCAATTTTCCTAGTTAATCATCCTTATAGTCCACCAACTGTTCATATCATAAATTGTGCAGTTTTCATGAGCAGACCTTCTGCTTCCCATTAGTCAACTCAACTCAGAAATTTCACAGAGATGATCAACAGGTCAGCCTCCCAGCCTCAATGCATTTCTCCTTGCCAATAGTTCCTAGCAGCAAACTGCTAATTCCCTCTAGGAATTGTGCAGTTTCTGCTACCAGTCTCCTGGGCAACCAACTGGCAGTTCCCTTTAGGAATTGTGAAGTTTTGGCTGCTAGTGACCCTAGCAGCCAACTGGTTGTTCCCTCTTGGAATTGCGCAGTTTTGGCTGCCAGCCTCCCAGGCAGTTCCCCAGAAAAACTGCGCAATCCCTGCCTATTGACCCTTCATGCAGCCCGGCTCGTTCCTCTGGAAAATTGCGCAAATCTGGCTATCCACCCCCGCTGCTCGTTCATTCTAGAAACTGCGCAGAGCATGTCTGCCTTTCCTTCTAGCAACCCAGAATATTCCTCTCCCAAAATTTGAGCAAATTTGCCTCCCAGCCGAACCAGACCTTGCAGAAAATCACTATCGACTCAAATTACTTGTCTCCATCCTTCAGTGACACTTGCACAATTTTCATCAGCAGTTTCCCGGACGCATCATCCCACATCATAGCCTTGCTGCCTCTCTCGATCACCTGTATCCAAACGATCATGTGTCATGGTAGACTAGGAGGTTTTGGATTTAATGTTGTCTCGTCATGAGTGACTGTAGGTACAGGTACACCAACGAATATGGCAAGACAATGAATGGGGTGAATGAAGGGAGCACATGCAGAATGACAAGTTCACCAACGGACGAACAAACGAAGCATTCAAAGCGGATGAATGCAACAAACATGCACCTTTGTGAATAGATGAGCATGTCAGGCCTTCCAACATGAAAGCAAGGAACAACATGCTTAAGCTTCATCAAGCGAACTAAGGACCATTGAATACTCTACGCACTTCACCATGCGGAGGTGAAGCTATGATGCACCATGAAGACATACATCATCCAACAGCACTATAGCTCAAAATGCACTCCAACAGCAGCACGAATGTACTAGCATTGTCATGTCGAGTCACGTCATGAGTCATGTCGCCCACATCTCCACTATGGGCTTGTTGTCAATCAATGTGATGTAATGTGGAAGCCCAAGAGACCCACTTGTTGAAAAAAAATTCATGTAAGTCGAAGAGTCATGGAAGTTAAATGATCATGAGGGTAGTTGAACAGCCACAAGGGTCAGTTTCACCCTTGGCTATAAATACCCCCCCATTTGTACATGCAAAGGATTTTTCACCTCAGCTCCTCCCACATAGCCGAGAGATTCTGTAATATTTTCTTTGAGGAGTAAGTAGTGGCTCCAACGCCTCACTGACGGGGTTAGTGATGTATGGTGTAATGATGTGTCTTGGAACTTTCGCTTAATTCAAAAGCCTCTTAATAGGCTAGCACGTTTTCACACGTGTATTGTATCTGTTGTAAAACTGTTCTTTAACACTTGTAATGCATGTTTCTTGTTGTAATGCATAATCTATTAATTTGTTGTATATGTTGTTAATTTCATCTCATCCGTGTCGACTACTCTATTGAACATTAGACACACCTTTCACCTGAACCTTGTTGTAACAACCGTTGCATTCGTTTGGACTATTCTGTGAGTGTTGTATGTGTTATCTTACCTTGTATGTTGTGACTGCCGCATCTAAGTGGACTGCACCGCTGGAAGTTGTGTATGTCATTTTATGTTGTGTGTTCCTAGCCGAGTTAGGACTAATCCCTTTCAACCTGGAACTCACCTTCGCATTCTTCCCCTCACAATGAAAGAACCATTGATACAAGTACACTTACACTCACCAGGCACGCAAACCTCACTTCTTGAAGGCAAAACAAATGACTCTCTTGTGCTGACAAGCAAGAGTTGAGGCAAATCCTTAAGATAATGGCAATCGGGCCATCATACCATATGGGACTCCCACACCAAATGGTGTGAGGTCTAGTTGGGATTGCATACCGAGGTGATCCCTTGAATGTTGGTGATTCCAACACCGTCAACAGAACCACTTTGCTAAAGAAAATAAGAGGCAGGGTGATAGAAAATCTGGTTCAAGTTAAAGAGTCATATAAGCATACAAGATACACAATTTTGAGTGATAGTTGATCATATTTGTGTCATTGACCATTGATTAATGAGCTTGTTTATTGTCCTTGAGGGGAACTTCTTTTAAGGAAACTCATGCAATGGATCGAATGAAGACAACAAAATTTACTTCCAAAATTTTGGATGGAGTAATTCAAGAGGTTGGGGAGAAAAATGTGGTTCAAGTTATCACAGATAATGCATCAAATTGTGTTGGTGTAGGGAAGATGATTATGGAGAAGTATACAAAAATTTATTAGATCCCTTATGCAACTCACTTTTTAGATTTATTATTGCATGATTTAGCCAAATTTCCTTGGGTCAATGAGACAATTCGAAGAGAAAAAACAATTATGAACTTCATCATCAGCCATCATCTTACTTTGAGAATATATAGGATGCATCTAAAGAGTCTTTGACGCCTTGTGATACAAGGTTTTCCACCTTTTTTACTACTCTTAAAAGAGTTGTTGAGGAAAAAGCAATCCTAAGAGTTTTTTTCTGCACTACTAAGTGGGAGATATCTTGTCTTTCAAAAGAAACAAAGGGAAAAAATGGCGAACAAATAGTGCTCAATAGCGGCTTTTGGGAAAATGTTGACAAGGTTTTAAAATTGTGTGGTCAAATTGTTGATGTGATATGCATGGTTGATGGTGGCAAACTTTATATGGGTTTTATATATGAGAGAATGGATCATTGTAAGAAGGTCTTTACAAGTACTTCTAATAATGTGGAAGTTGATTACCAGAAGATATGGGAGGTAATTAACCAAAGATGGAAGATGATGCTTAGTCATTTACATGCAACAACATGCTATTTCGACCCTAGATTGTTTGGGATATCAAGACATAAAGATGAAGAAGTCATGAATGGGCTTTACAAGGCTATTGACAAGCTAAATCCATATCCATCAATTGCAACTTTGGTCATATCTCAGCTAAGGGCATACAAGTTAGATAAGGATTATTTGGAACAAAAGCAGCAAAGTATGAAAAGAGCATAAGTGATCCAAGAGTATGGTGGGGATTTTATGAATCAGGGGCGCCAGAATTGCAAAATTTTACAATTTGTGTCTTAATATAGGGATAAAGTGCGTTAATGTGTGAAAGGAATTGGAGTTACTTTGACCATATTTATTCCAAAAAAATAAATAGATTGTTATATGGAAGATCAGAAGATCTTATTTATCTTCACAGTAAATTGAAATTGACTTTGAATAATGTGTCTAAAGAGTCATCCAATTCCTCTACTCCATGGAGCAATCATGTTCTAAATGCATCAAGGGATGAAGATGATTTTCACATTGACAGTGACATAGTAGTGTCGAATCTAGTGGTGAATCTGGTGATCATGCTTCTAGTGTATTCACATCCCCTAGTGCTCTTGATGATATAGAACTTTTTTATCTAACAAGTAAGTCATAAGAACATCAAGAACAAAGATTGTGTTCTCATTTTAATTTTTTTTTTGCATGATCAATTTTCTAAAACTTTTCTATCTTATGTTCATGTATTTAAAATTATGTTTCATCAACTTGTTTCTAGACTGTGAACAGTATTGTTTTTAAACATATAGTTAATGATTAGCTATGTTGGAAACTTAGCATGATATTTCTATTTTTGCCATAGGTGTTTAAACTTTATTGTTATTATTATTATTATTATTTTTCAAATTTATAGTATGTCAAACTTTATCACCAAAATTTTAACTATCGAAGTTCAAAGTCACAGAACTTGAAAGCAAACACAAACAAGGTGATTTAGTTCCCCACATAGGTTCAATTAATATGTGTAATATGTTGAGCTCATATTGAGTGTATGTTGTTATTTTTTTAGCCTTCTAATATTTGCTATTCTTTGTCTATAAATACCAATGTAAAACATTAGGCAAAAAAAATGTCGGCTTAATAAAAACATAAATGAATATACACCATATTTAGTTAGTTTTAATTAAAAACATTACAAACATCAATAATCTCAATCTCACTATGCTAGCCCAAAAAAAAAAAAATAAATTACATTTATCTTAATAAATGTTTTAATATAGGATTTAAATAAATTATTTGAATAACCATATTAATTAATATATTTAAATAATAACTTCATATGTATGTATATAGAGAGAAAGTATATGTGTGTGCATGCGCACATATTGACCATAATAAAATATTTTAATGTTCAAAAGGATGAAGTAATTAAAAGTAAAATAATTTAGTGACTTCTCAGCCAAAAGAAGATGTGTAATATATTTTAAATATAAAATTGATATGTAGAATTCAAAATTATTAATATACAAATATTCAATGCAGGTCATAAATAAAATATTTCACTATATAATATTAACGTGTATTTAAAAATATATTAATAAAATAGACAATATGGTCTATAAATAAAATAAAATAAAATCGACGCCTATATAAGTAAAATATTCCAATGTCAACTATGCATATACATATATATTATATAAAGAAATTAAAAAAATAAATCCTTATGTTTACAATATTTTTATTTTTTTAACAAGGTCGGGTAGTGGATATATTACCAAAAGATGAGATGGAGCAAGCTCCTATTACATTCAACGATAATGAAAACCAAGCATTGAGAATGTGCTGGGAACACAGTCCCTACTCCCGTGCTTGATTCCAAAATTTTATAGATTTCTATAACTATCCTAGTGTATTGTCTTACAAATTCACCTACAAGTAGAGTAAATTTACATAAAATTGATTTTCTTGATGTTTTTCATGGCTTATGCACTGACTGTTCTTGAGAGACCTGCTTCTTCTTGCCATAATGGACAAAGTTTTCGCCTTCTTGGCTCATGATGGTAGTTTTGAAATATGCCACTACCTCCTCTAAATGCATGCATTTGTTTTTGACAGCCATGATCTCTTCTTTCTGAGCTTCCATACATCTCTTTTGATAACTATATTCCATTCTCATTTCATCCCTGAGGTCTTTCAATGATTCTTGGAGTCTGTTGATCATGAATTTATTCGCTTTGCATGCTGGACATGCATCATTCCTTGCTGCTTTTTCTATGGGATTGAATTCCATTTGATTCCCTTCCTTCTCCGACTTTTTGAAATGCTTGCTATTCCTTTTGTTGTTGGTGTTCCTGTGCCTTTTGTTGCCTAAAATGGTCCTTTTGCTACTATAATTGTATGATGTTCTTTTGCAATGAGGGACTATGTTGTCTGCTGAAGAGGTTGTATATTGATGTTCCTGAAAATATGTATAAAAAATAGAGTGGAGTGTAACTGAATGGGAGTTGATGAGTAGAGGACTCAGATGTGTTATAATGGAGGAGTGAGAGAGATTGGGTGACCTGTGTGTTGGCAAGCCTACGACGGGCCTCGAGCTCACTAAGAATATAGGAGAGATGAGAGCGTAATGGAGTGAAAGAGAGCTAAGTTGAAGCTGGTGAGTTGAGCTTCCCAAGACACTGCTTGTTTTCTGTCTAATGTTAGCCTCCAAATGAGGATTGTTATGATGCTAGATGCACGAGAAGAGAATCAAATGGAGGCTCAAAGAGGGTGAAATTGCAAGAGGCAATGCAAAGGCGGTGTGGAGCAGATGATGGAAGCAGATTTGTCTGAGATTAATAGTGGAAGGATTAGTGCATACCAAGTGATGCTTTAAAAGAAAAGGATTGATATGATACCTATCCCTGATGAGATGTTTTACTGCGAAATTCATGAGTGCTTGATCGCGATCGTCCTTGCCTTTCAGACTGAGTGATGTTTCTGGATTCCCCCAGCTTTTTCCTTTGAAATCTCATGATTCTTCTGTAGGGATATTTTTCTGTTGATTCTTTGCTGTCCTTTTGAAATTTTTTTGGGAATGTTCATTGTTTCTTATTTGAACAGATTCATGCTTCATGACATATGATGTGGACTTATGGAATGGAGGTATGATATACCTCTTCATTCTCCCATGTGTTCCCTTCTGCTCTTTTGACTTCTTGATTTTCATATTGATCTGCCAGTTGATTGTGATATCTCAATACATGTTTAAAAGTCACAACTCCTAAGCCTTCTAAATTCTTTCTGATCCTCTTATATACTCTGTTTATGAATACATTGTTGGGATTTTTATCTCTAGCCATTGCCTCTATTATTATGGTTGAATATCCTATTATAAGTGGGTCTCGAATCAACCTTTTTTTAATTATTGTTGTCCCCATTAGCAGATTGTAAGCTTCAACTTTATTGTTTGAAACTTCTTTGAGGCCCCATTCATATGAAACTATTTCTTTGCCATCAAGATCTAGTAAGATTCCTCTTGCCCTTGCTTTCCCGGGAAAATTTTTTGATGCCCCATCAAAGAAAAGATATTGTATTTTTTGTTTTTTTTTCCAAATTGCAAATTCTTCTTCACTCAATCTAATTTTCCAACTCTGAGCTCAAGGTTTTTTCTTACATCTTGTTTGTCCATTGTTATTTATTATGGCTTTATTGCACCAGTCTTTCTCTTCTTGTTGAAGGATGTTGTAGTATATTTTTGTTGTTGCTTTTGCATTTATGATTTCAAAAGATAAGCCCCAAGTTTTAGAGAGAATTTTCCCTATTCTTGGGGTCTCATTTTTTAAAATACTTTTGTTTCTTGTCAACCATATTTGCCAACACAGGACTATTGGGATGCAGTTCCAGAACCTCTGAATTGTCACCTTCTTCCTTGGTGTGTATGGGTAAGCCTTCTCCCAGGATTGGAAAAATTTTGGCAAAAGCTTTGCGATATTTAGGTTGATTTCAAGGGGGGGATTGAGAATTGTTTCCAACACTCTTTGGCTAACATGTAATCTTGGAATAAATGTTGAATGGTCTCTTCTACCTGCAAGCACATTAAGCATCTAGAAGGGCCTTGGAAGCCTCTTTTTTTAAGTTTTCACTCGTTAGGATCTTTCCTTTTAAGAGCGTCCAAATGAATATTTTAATCTTGGGTAAATTTTAGACTTCCAAACTGTCTTCCAGAGGCCCCAATCATGTTCATTTCGATGTTCTTGTAATACTTTGTAACCAGTTTTGACTGTGTATCTTCCTCCACTTAGGTCCCAAAGGAAGTCATCTTCTTCCTCATAGCTTGTTAGTGTTGCTCCTTTAAGGTACTGCCTTACTTTGACCCATTGCGCTTTCAGATTCAAAGGAATTTTTATATTTTTCCATTCTTGCCAATCTCTCTGGTTCCAAACAGATATTGAGTGTAAAGTGTTGAGGCCTCTATCTGTCATCCATTTTTTAATGCCCTCAAGTTCCAAGTGAGTTTTTAAAGGCTCTTCCCCCATAATTCTATCATCCCAAATCAATATTGATTTCCCATTGCCTAGGATTTTAGATATATGATTTCTGAATAGAGGGATTGTCTTTTTCACAAGTTTCCAGACTTGTGTGCACGGCCTTATGGGGATATTTTCGTTCAGCAAACTTATTCTAGATTTGTCCATGTATTTTGAGGCAATATTTCTTTCCACCAGCTCTCCGTTCTTGTTACCATTCTCCATGTTATTTTCATTCCCAGAGCAGCATTCATGAGGCCAGGTAACGTTATTGATAAGCCTCCTTGTTCATATGGTAATATTACTTGTTCCCACCTAACCAAACTGAATTTTTTGTTTTCTTTTTTCCCTCCTTGCCATAGAAAGCTTCTTAGTATTAGCTTCATTTGTTTGTGCGCACTTGCTGGTGCCAAAATTATTGCATACTGGTAGATTGGGAGTGTTGCAAGTAGTGATTTTATTAGGATCACCCTGCCTGCCATATTTAGCCACATCATCCCCTAGCTCTGAATTTTGTTTTTCATTTTTTCAATCTGTTTGGTCCATAATTATGCCTTCATGTTTTCTTTAGAGATGGGGAGCCCCAAATAGAAAAAGTGAGTCCATTTTTCCTGAATGGGGATTTCTAGGATTTGTGAAATCCTTTGCATGATTCTGGGAGGAGTGTTCCAACCATATATTCTGCATTTTGAGTTGTTTAAGAGCCCCCCTAAAACTTGAAGAAAATCATCAAGAATTCTTTTGAATCTTCTTGCAATTATTGTAGAGGCCCCTCCCAATAATAAAGTGTCATCAGCAAACAAGGAGTGGTTTATGGTCTTTACTCCTCTTGCTATTCGAAGACCTTTAATATTTCTTTCTCTTCTTTATTTTTCTAATGTTCTGCTTAGAGTTTCAGTCATTATAATATAGAGAAAAGGAGAGAGTGGGAATCCTTGTCTAAGACCTCTAGAGCTCTGAAAAAATTCACTTGGCCTTCCATTTATGAGAGGTGCAATCCATGGAGTCGAGATGCAAGCTTGGATGACCTCTATTATTTCTTGAGAGAATCCAAAATTTTTGAGCACTGCCATTAGATATGGAAGGCTAACCCTATCAAATGTGTTTGCCATATCTAATTTGATAATGATTCCTTTCTCTTTCCTTTGCATGTTGGAGTGGACGACTTCTTGTACAATAATTACATTATCAATGATTTGCCTGCTGGGCACAAAACATCCTTGATTTTCTAATACTATTGTTGGTAGAACTTCTTTAATTCTATTGGCGATTATTTTGGTAATAATCTTGTAGGAGGAGTTGTAGAGGGAGATGGGGTGAAATCTATTGAAGGTGGAGGGGTTGGATTCTTTTGGGACTAAAACAAGATATAAGGATTTTGTGTTGCTTCCTATTTATTTTTTTTCAAAACATTTTTCACCATTCTTAAAAAATCCTTTCTTATTATATCCCAATGTTGCCTGTAGAAGGCTATAGTGAAGCCATCTGGCCCTTGGGCCTTGTTTGGATGTAGGCTCCAAATGCCTACCACTAGCTCCTCTTCTAATGTCTCTTTACATATTTCTGAATTTTTCTCTTCTTTAATTTTTTTTTGGTGTGATGTAGGAAGCTTTCATAGTCTCCTTCATCTTCACTAGTTGAAAGAAGGTTTTTGAAGTGTTTGTGGGCTATTATTTTCAATTCCGCTAGTCCTTTGAATTCTTGTCCATCAACTTGAATTTTCTCTATCTAATTTCTTTCTCTTCTTAATTTCATGGTGTTGTGGAAGAAGGTTGTATTTTTACCTCTTGCATTGAGCCAAAGGCTTTTGGATTTCAGTCTTGCCTCTTCTTCCACTTTCCTATTTTCCTTGTATATTTCCCAAAAAATCTCTTTCTCTCTTAGATAATCCAATTTGTCCTCCTCTTTATTTTCCTTTTCAGTTTGCATGTTGTCCATTTTATTTTGCAGCTCTATTTTTCTTTTTTTCTTTTGTATTTCATTTGCTCTTGCCCATTCCTTAAGCCTAGTTCTCAAATTTTGTAACTTTGTTTCCCAAACATATTGGGGCGATCCAGTGATTCTTGGTGCCCATGCTTCTTTGATTTTATTCCTAAATTCTCCGTTGTTGTCCCATATTGAGCTGTATCTAAATGGTAGAGGTCCTTGATTTTCCATTTTTCCCATAATTATTGCCACTGGCTTGTGATCAGAGGTTGTGGTGTGAAGAATTTTTTATTTTATTGAGTTGTGGCCTGCTGCTATATTTTCTTGGATCAGTATTCTATCCAATCTTTCCTTTATATTATTTTTTCCCACTCTTTTGTTGCTTCAGGTATATTTTCCATTGTTTGGGGGGATGTCCATTAGATTGTGTTTCTCCATTATTGTTTCCAAAGCATCCCTCTATGGGTCTGAATGATATATCCCTCCAAACTTCTCTTCTATATTTCTAACCAGATTTAGATCCCATCCAAGGATTATTTTTCCATTTTGTATTTCATTTAGAGTTTCCTTTAGGGTGTTCCAACATTGCTCTTTTTCCCTGTAGTGATTGTGGGCATATATATTGATGAAGTTGTAGTGATCTTTTGTGCTTATTTGCTTTAAATCTATTTGAATCCAGTGTTGTTCCTTTTTTTGTTGTATCATTTCCCAGTATCCTTTTTTCCATATCGTGCAGATTCCTCCTGAAGCTCCTCTGGCCTGTATTGCTTCCCCTTCATACTTTTTAGCTTTTTGATTATTTTTTTAGTTTCTTGACTATTTGTTTTTGTCTCCTGAATCATAAAAATGTCTGGATTTTCTTTTACCAAAATGTCCCTTGCAGCATTTTCTTTAAAGGGTGAACCCAATCCTCGACAATTCCAGGAGACCACAATCATTACTTATTTGTTGGGTGATGCATGTGACCCTTCCCTCTCTGCTGGATTTTTTCGTTGTTTCCAGAGCTTTTTCCAAAAAAAGAATCCATTGGTTGTTGTGTACCTAGAGCCATTACCTTTGTTGCAGCTTCGTCCCTCAGCTCTTTATTAGACTTCCTTCGTACTTTTTTTTGGTGTTCAAAGGTTTGAAGGGATTCCTTTGACAAGTTTCTTGTTATAATTTTGTCAACAGATGGAGGGGGCGGGGAACAGATGTTTGTAAGAGGAGGAGATATGGAGGAGTTAAGAGGTTGGGGAGGGGATCTGGGGGAAGGAGTGGTTGTGGGATCTTCCAATGGGCCAAAAGGATTTAGAGCAATGAGGGAAGAGGGGATGTCTGCTTTTGGAGATGGGGGGAGAGGATTAGGGGGGACAAGGGGTTGCGATGAGGAGGAAGGGGGTTGTTTATTGGATGTCTTCTTCCATTTAGCATGCTCCCATTTGTTTTCTGAATATTCTATATTTTCACTTTCATTTTTTTATTTTTTTTGGAACATCTATTAGCAAAATACCCATATTCGTGACATACCTTGCATTTGAAAGGAATTTTCTCATAATCCAACTATTGAATGTGCATCCATTGGTCCACTTTGATCTTGATCACCTCCAGAAGCCCTTTCCCTAGATCCACTTATACACAAATTTTGGCGCATGCATGCATATTCTCCTTTGGTTTGCACCTATCTATGTATTTTCCAGCAGGATTTCCGATGGCCTTTACTAAATCATCTCCCTAGCAGTGAAGGGGGAGGTGTGGTAGCCTAACCCATACTAGTATAGCACTGGGCACATCAATTTCTGGATCAAAATCTGGTGTCCATCTGTTTAAATACAGTCCTCTTGTATCCATGAAGTATGGGTCGTTCCTAAATATCAGATCGCGATCCTCCTTAGTTTCAAAGTGAAAGGTGTAGTATCCTCTTCCACAGAATTTGATTGATATTTTCCCATTTATCGACGCAATCCAGTTCCTTTCAACCCATTTCTGAACCGTCATGGGTGAGGGCCATAACCCAGTAAACTGCCAAACTAATCCACGTTCAGCAAGGGATAATGCTGCTCTACGAGGTAGAGCAGAAGGAGGAAGATTTCAGGGATGTCTTCCAATCTTTTAACAAACTTAGTTATTGATGGTCGATTTTTGGGTGGACCCATTGCTGATATGAGGGAAGCGAAACATTTTGCAGATTCTTTTGTTTCCTATTGACAAGCTAGAAGAGGATCTCCATCCTCTAGAGGATCCATTAGGTCCAGGGCCTCAACAGCAGGAGGCCGTTGAGGGGTAGCTTCAATCTAGGTGTCTTTGGTCTAGGTTTGGCTGCGCAGCTCAGTGCACAGCAACGGCAGTGATTTTTACAACCTTGGTCTTATGTTTACAATATTTTAAAACATTTAAAGTAGACCCATTATTTCACATTTTGAACCATTTTTAGGTATTTTTTGGTTTTCATCAAATTTGTCTAAAATTTAGTAAAGATTTGTTGGAATTGCAAATTTAAAAAGTGTAGACTACACAATCTAAGTTCCCAAGGGGACTTTCAAGGGATTGTATCATTTATGCATTTATAAACCTTAACCACAAATTTATCAAGAGCATAGAGAGATTAAATTTCTTGAGGTGTAATTTCTTTTTTGAAGCTTTGCACTTTAAAAGAGATTTGCATATCAATAGATTTAATCCCTCGCTGCACTTGGTAGATCCATGGTGAAGATGGATCAATACTAGTAATTTCCGCAAAAGGTGCAAGGAGATCCCGATACGTTTTTTATACTGAAGAAGTTTTACTTCAATTTCCATAATGGAGTACATGACAATTGATATATTAAATTTAAGTTTTTTAGTGTATTTTTTTTAATGTTTATAAATTATATTTTTGGTTTCAAATCTCCTCTCTAGAGCATATTAATCACAGCGTGTAACATAAAAGTTAAGATTTTATCTTTTGGAAATGTTTATTCACACCATAAAGTTTTCAAAATATCTTATAAAGTTACATGTGGCTTGTACATATAAAAAACAATTCAAAAACTTCATATGTCCATCTTGGTTATGTTCACCACCATATAGAAATCTAGATAAATATGGCTATGTTAGTAAAATATTTTAATATCAATCTAATGTTTTTATGTGTGTGTATGGTTAAAATATTTCAATATTAACTATATATTTCCATGTGTATGGTTAAACATGGTTAAAACAATTCAACTAATCTTATTGTTCTACATTTTGCCCCTTTAAAGTGGCCAACGAGATTTTCAATGCATTGGACACATTTATACATTAAAAAATGTAATTTAAACCATATATTATATATATATAGTATGATAACTATATATATATATATATATATAATATATATATAATATATATATATATATATATATATATATATTATATATATATTCCATTTTAAGCCGACACCAAATTTCTAGGGCAACAAACTTTTTTTGAACTCTTTGGGGGCTTGCTAGACTAATGGTTAAGATTAAATGTCTCTTGTTTTCAAGATATTTTAATCGATTTTTATAAACTAGAAAACATCTTAGATTTGCAAGTATATATTATCCATGATTTGTATGAAACATAAAAAATATTTATTAGAATATGCTAATATATATGATAGATATATATCGCACAAATCTATCATATGACAAGAAATGTGTCTCCAATTGTATTAAATCCATAGTTAAAATGTATCTACACTAATAAATATTTAAATAAAAATATATATTTTCACATAATTCTATGAAGATCTGGGCTTTATTGAAGGGTTTAACTCGCATAAACTCTTTCATTCTCATCAATTCGGTTTTATATCTCCATGTGAATCTCCATTTATTATTCTCTCACAAGGTTAAATCTCTTGGTTGGAAATACAGTCAAAATCTTCATCTACTTATGTTGCATTTATGAATGTTATCAATTAATAACCTCATCATTTCCCAATGCTATCAATTACCAGCTGTAAAAAAGATATATGAAATGTTACAGGTGATGTTTCACTCATAGGTCTCCTTTCTTCATATAGGGTATTTAATTGCATATCATTGCCTCTCATCGTAAAATAACAATGAGCAATAATGGCCATCAAATGGCATTACATTCTACTTTCCATTTTAAAATCACAATAAGTATTGGAATTAATTTTTATTTTTTATTTGAAGCTTTGAAATCATAACATACTCACAAAGTGTATAGGCAACAAAATGCCAAACAAGTATAGTACTCAGGTGGTAATAGATATGTCGAAGGTTGCTACAACTGTATTAGGGAAAAAGTAAAAACCATTATCCATGTCATCCATGTAAAACATTGATAAGAGTACGATTTTAAACTCCCAAAAATCCTTGTCCACGGACCAATATATTTCTATATTTGATACCTTTCTAGTAGAAATAACATTGCTACTTCTACTATCTACTCACAATATTCACACGACTAAAGCCACACAGAAAATCCAATCCAATAAATATATATTATGCTTTATATGTTTGAATTTAGTTGATGATTTTCAATTGGTGATGATATATATATAGAAGGAGAAGCATAAAACAAACAAGGATTGAGTGTCCATGCATTAAATGTCTATGAATTTTTAGTGTTATTATTATTCACAATTGTATGAGAAGTATCCCATGAGTTGGCATTAAGTTGTGTGTTGTTTAATGCATGTAACTTCCTATACTAAATGGAAAATGGAAGAGGGTGGTGGCATTGATGGATGTTAGTGTAAGTTCTTTCCAATTTCAAAGATTGGATTACACTAGAGTGATTTGCATGTCAAGGCCAAAGTTCAAGTGTTAAAGCAATGAGAGATGTAGGGCCATGGACAAGTTTGCAAGATCCGACACAAATTAATTGATAGCTAAAGTAAAAGCATATTTCATTCATGTAGAGAGGCATAAGCTATTAAAATAATTAACCTGCTTGTTTTCGATAAGGCTACACATTGAACAACTAGAAGCTCACACCCAAATCCTTGCAAATGTGGGGAAAACATGAGATGATGTCTCTGTGAAGTTGATAATGGATATCAATTTATCAATCAAAATTCCTTAATATCATCTGTGTTTTCATGTATTTTTATTATCTGTCATTTTTTTAGAATATAGTACTACATCCATAGATTAGCATATTGAACTTCTAAGAAATAGGTGCCTAAACGCATGAATCTAGAGATATAAAATATCATTCTCATACCAATAATATGCACACGAGAAAAATGGATTCTTTCTCTTCCTCTCCAACATCATGCACCACAAAGTTTTTATAGGGTGTGTATCGTTCCTTCTTGACCTCCCCAACCAAGGTATCTAATTATGTGTATATTTCCTTGATCTGTGGGTGCAATGTTTTTGCAACCTGGAGGCTTTTTCAATCTCAAATATTCCATTATTTGTCTCACCTTTGAAACATCATCCCATCCTACATTCATCCTCAACTCTAGAAACAGTTCCTAAAATCTCAACGACAAGGGGGGTTCTCTAGTGTTGTAGGAAACTTTAGTCAAGCACATGTCCAGAAATCACAAATTTCTAGGTCATCTACTATGATATTTTACAAGAGACTGGTTTTTTATTTTGAAAAAGTGTTTTTCCTGTCAGTTCTTGCAATTGCTACTCCAATCTCTGAATTTTAATATTACATTGTTGCATCTACAGAAGTTATTCCTTCTATAACGACATACTTTATGTTCATTCCGGTTAGCTCCACTTGTAATGTGACTTGAGAGGGATGAGTCATTGAAAAACATTGAATGAGTCATTAATGGCATTTTAATGTTCACCAATCATATAAGTTCATTGCTTATAATTTCTTTTGATAATAATTGCTTCTCATGACCACATTTACAAACACTTTTTAAACTTTTTATGAACCTAACAACAATTATTATATGACTGCCTAGGAATCATTGTACCCGACACAATGTCACTTAGAATCCCTTCCTAAACCTATGAAGTCTCTCTATCCTTAGGTTCATGAACCTTATCACCCCTGATGCAGATATAGCATCATACAAAGCATCAATGAACCTTATATGCTTCAGCCTCCAATGAATCCCAATAGAATATAGGAGTGTTGTTTCTAAAAGAGTATCTTTAATCTGTGTTTGGTAACTCATCTTAATGCAATGGTATTACACATACAATATCTAAAATTGCTACTCCCTAGCACCCAAAGCAAGAAATTACAAACACTTATTCAAATTCCCAGAGTATCATTGTAGGACAAGAAATCCCCTTTTTTTCCTTGATTTAACTACTCAGTCTACACATATCCTTCCATAGAAGAGAAAAAAGTAATGTAGTTAGATAGAAAAAGTAGGGCCCTCCTAAAATATGAAGGATTGAAAGAGCACGCCACTACCTTCCTCATTAAACCATGAACTCATTGACTTTACCAGGTATTTGTAGAAAACAAAGGCCAACATCATTCCTTCATCATTACAACATTTCCCATTCTTTTTTCACTTCTTCGTAGTATATGTTGCAATCTTATCTATATTATTGTTTATCTCCATTTATCTCGATAAAAAAAAAAAAATTAACATTATGTCTTGTATCGTGTTCATAATTCATATCTACTACAAGAACCATAACTAGTTTTTCTTGAAGAATCTAGGGCATTTAGGTCATAGTGAGATTCCTCTTTAGATGATAACTATTTGTGAGGTACTTTTTACCTTTTCTTGTTATCACAATCTTCTTTTAATTATTAGTGTGTTCTTGTACTTCATCAAACAGTTAACAAAACAAAATAAATAATAACACAAGATGTTGGCTCTCATCCAAGGCAAAAACCTCCCTCACTTAGAGAGGAAAACCATTCTGCAAGTTTCTCTTATTGAAGCTTCAATTGGAAAATTCCAAACCCTAGACCCTTGACAAGTAGATCCTCCAAGCACAATTCAAGCCTTCCCTTCCATATGAGATCAGTTCCTCTTGCTGCACCTTGACCTTCTTCTTTTTCCTTCTCAACTGATGCCTTTACTGCAAAAACCCTAGTCATGTATACCCTAGGAGAGACACTTCTTTTCCCTCTTCGCTTGAGGTATAGCCTTCTTAACAAGAGGAGGAGGCCTTATTTCTATCCTTATTCTTGTCTAACTGATATCCTTGTCATTGTTGTAATCACTAATTTCATTTAGCAACAGAATGTACTTCTTTTCTTCTCATGTGTGATATAAATCAGACCTCCAAGCAATCCTTCAATATGGGACTATCAAAATAGTCCTTCTTTTGGTGTTAGCTTGATGAATAGCTTCTTTTGTGACCCCACCAAACTTGCTTTCTATGGTTTTGATGTCTTGTACTTTGCTGATGTGGAAGTGTGTCCTAATCTAGCACATGTGGCTGCCTTTCTTACCCAAAACAGAGTTATCTAACTCGGCCTTCCTTTCGATGTATAGGAGACTTCTTCTCCTCACTTTTTTGCACCTCTTCCTCTTCTTAATTCAGAGTGGATGTGGTCCTTCTAGTGAGGTTGAGTTGCCCTTCTTATAGTGATTATGTCCCTTCCTTTTTGAATCGACATGACTTACTTAGAGAGCCGACTTACTGGACCGAAATTAATTCTTTACAAGAGGAGGCTTGACTTGCTTGGAGGATTTTGTCTTGACTCAATTTCATGACACTTTCACTTGACATTTTTACATAGACATATTTACATAGTGTAGCTTTCCCTCAAGGGGTCTTCAATAATTACATTAACTCTTTGACTTTCCTATAGCACTTAAACATGTGCTAAACCTATGAAATGAGCAAGAAACTCATTTTCAAATGAAAAGATATAATAATTCTATTCTCTTACAAGTACATAGATCAAAATTACATTTATGAAAACTGAACCTAGTTTCACTTTCTTCAACACTCACTCTTGAGGAGGTATTCATAAATAATTTTACAAGGTGTTTGGACATTTTCAATTTGAAGAATTCACATAAGAGAAATAGGATTGGCAATCCATCTGTTAGAGAATCATAGCAACCAACATTGTTTCCACAACAAGGCCTTGACTGACAGTTCTATCTTTCATTAGATCAGAGCACAATGTTGGTAAGACCAATGACTATAGACACCTTCATCATTGTCTCTCAAGGTACATACCCACCTGGGTATTCACTAAGTATGACCTTCTATGACTATTCTTGTCTTGGGTTCCCAACCCTCAAAGAATATTGGTCCTCTTGAATACTCTTATCTTGGATTCCCTACACATCCTCAAAGAGCATCAGATGATAGATGATTACCCAATCCTCCATTATGTCTTCCCAAGTGAAGACAATAATGTTGTGTCTATCTCTCCCTCTCAACTAGGGAAGATATTCTCATTCCTATAAAGGAATGTATGCAAGCTCCCTCTTACAAGGATTTGCCCAAGCTACCTCTTAATTAGGGACTTGTCAGAGCTCCCTCTCAACTAGGGACTCTCCTTTTCATCATCAAATTCTTCTTCATGGGTCCTTCAGCTACTTGATCACTTTCTTTCCTTAATGTCATGAAATTCAGTCAACATTCTTCCTTGTAGGGAATCAACAATCAATCACTTTCCTTCTTGGTTCATCATGGCATTCCTTTCTTCATGGAAATTGGCCTTATTGGTACATATCTACAAACTTCTTCATATGGCTACTTCTTTTTCATCATGATTCTTTTAGGAATTTCCATCCACCACATGAACTCTAGTTATGTTTGCATTTACAACTCTTGTTTTAGTAGCCTTGCATGAACTCATCCAAATATTATTCAAGAAATCAAAGAATAATATTAAATCAAATAGTACCTTACGAGATGGATTTCCATCATGACATATTGTTGGCTTGAATAATCAACATCATGCATGTTCAAATATCCAAGGCCTTTCCATGTGTCAAGGGTCCTTTGATCTTTTTTTTCTTTTGTCAGAATTCTTGAGCCTTCTTTCGGGAGATGGTGCAACAAAACTATTAGATGTTGATTCATAGTGTCCATGGTGTCCTTCTATCCCTGATCTCTTTTCCCATATGCTTAACTATAGGTTATTTTGTCAACAACCTCATACTTCATATGAGGATATTTCTCATGTTGACCTTTCTCAGTGTGTGAACCATGTCTTCATGCATATCTTAATGAAAGTTATCTTATCTTATTCTTGACCATGGTTCTAGAGAAATTCCCCATGCTCATTAATACAAATGATGTCATGACTTAACTAAAAGACATGGATGCATGCATACCTCTTCTTAGTTCTTTCCATGATCATTTGAGCTTCCTTTGACAGCTCCCTAGATTGAGATTATCTCAATCTCCTTTGCTTTGTTGCATCTTCCATACCTACATATCATTCTTCCTTGAATCCCCAAAAGTGGAATTCTATTTGAGACATCTGCCTTTTTGAAAGTCATGAATATTCTATTGAATTTTCTACCAAAGGATCTTTATAATCCTTATCCTACAAATACTCCTTTTTGCTGATGATAGTGGCTTTCTAAGATGATTCTTCCTGATCATGATCATTTCCTTATGCATTAATGAGGTCATTCAATGGCTAAATCCTTCCTATATTAAATGTCTTTATCTGAGCTATCTCTACACAAAGCTCTTATATTCCTGAAGCTGTCATTCTTATAAATCATGCATTCTATCCTACTCCTACATATTCCTATGATACCCAAAACTTTAAAGAGACCTTAGGTGAAGAAGTTGATCTTGGTCATAGTAGAGATCCGAAGGGATTTCCTTCTTCTGCTTCTTCTCTTCTTCTTTCACTTCTTGGGTAATGTGGGCTTCTTCTTGTTTTCTTTTATTGTTGTCCTTCTTGAACTTAGGACAATCCCTTTTATAGTGTCCATATTCTTGGCAGCCAAAGCATTGGAATTTTGACATATCTCTTTTACCCTTTCTCTATGGACCAAACTTGCCAAAATTCCCTTTTCTCTTGGCCATATCAGAAAATGCTTGCTCCTTTGATCGCACATCTTCTTTGGCTTTAAGTCTAGTCTCTTCAATTTTGCATAGAGACTAAAGTTCATTCAATGGGGTAGCTTCCTTCTTAGCATATATATTAGATGTGAAGTTTCCCCATTCCTCTGGTAATGCATTGAGAACTACAGTAGTCATCTCTTTGTCTGAAATAACTTCACCTAGTTCCTGTAGTTGGTCTCTCATCTCATAGATCTTTATGAAGTAGGGATTTATTCCTTCTTCTTTGAATATCTTCATTTTATATAATTCATTACGCAATGATATCACTTCTCCAGTTGTACTAACTGAGAATAGCTCTACCAGCTTATCATAAATTTCTTTAGATGTTTGGAAACATAAGGAATAAGAGGGTCTTTGATGGATTCTATCAGAATCCTTTGAACCTTTGTTTCATCCTTCTTATACTTTTCTAGGGCTTGATTTTGTTCCTTTGTAGGAATAGTGACATTCCCTTTGATAAAGTCCATAACTTCATTTTCTTTTAGAATTAGATCGATCCTCTTTTTCCATGCAAGGGAATTAGCATTCCCAACCAATTTGTTGCTTTCCCTACAAAAATACATTTTGATATGTTCACAAGAGGACATAAAAATACTTAGTTGAGAGAGTTGTTGTGAAGAGATCTTGCAGCTTCCTTGAAAATTTCATGATTTGACTTCTTAGATCTTGGAGTTCTTCAAGATGCTTCCTTCAAGGTGCCTTATGAGAAATCTGCTTGGTGATGAAAACTTCTCACTGTTTAGATATGGAGATATTCAATGATGAGCATAGATCTTAGGTGCCTCTCTTTGAAGATGAAGGATATTTGATGGAGACTCTTCTTGGATGTACCTTCTTGTAGATGCCTTTAGCTAGAATGCTTTCTTCTTTCTTTGTTCCCAGGATGGTAGTCATTCTTGATGGATTTGTAACCCTAGCTTGTAGATCTAATGCTTCAAACTTTGTGTGTCCTTGCTTCTTGATCTTGATGCTTCACTCTTCTATTTTTCTTTAGATGCCCTTCCTTGATGTGTCACCTTAGCTCTAATACCATGTTGAAGAATCTATGACATTTAGGTTATAGTGAGATTCCTCTTTAGATGATAACTATTTGTGCGGTACTTTTTACTTTTTCTTGTTATCACAATATTTTGTTATTATTAGTAGTGTGTTCTCTTACTTCATAAAAAATTACCAAAACAAAAGAAATAAGAACACAAGATGTTGGCTCTCAACCAGGGCAAAAACCTCTCTCACCTAGAGATGAAAACCCTTCTACAAATTTCTCTTATTGAAGCTACAAATTCCAAACACTAGACCCTTGACAAGTAGATCCTCCAATCCCAAGTCAAGCCTTCCCTTTTATCCGAGATCAATTCCTCTTGTTGTACGTTGGCCTTCTTCTTCGTCCTTCAATTGATGGCTTTACTACAGGAGCCTTAGTCATGTATACCCCAGGAGAGACACTCTTCTTTTTCCATATTTGGTTAAGGTGCAGCCTTCTTTACTTGAGGATGAGGCCTTATTTCTGTCCTTATTCTTGTCTAATTGAGCTCCTTATCATTGTTGTGATCACTGATTTCATTTAGCATAAAAATGTACTTATTTTCTTCGCATGTGTGACATAAATCAGACCTACAAGCAATCCTTCAATCTCAGCCTATCAAAACAATCCTTCTTTTAGTGTTGGTTTGATGAATAGCTTCTTCTATGACCCCACCGAACCTGCTTTCTATGGATGTGATGTCTTGTCCTTTGTTGTTGTGGAAGGGTACCCTAATCTAGCATGTGTGGCAACCTTTCTTACCCAAAATAGATTTATCTGACTCGGGCTTCCTTTTTTTGTATAGGATCTTCTTCTCCTCACTTTTTCACACCCCTTCCTCTTCTTATTTCAGAACAGATGTGTGTCCTTCTAGTGAGACTGAGTTGCCCTTCATATAATGATTTTGCCCCTTCCTTTTTGATCCGACATGACATTGTTAGAGATTCGACTTGAGCTTAACATGGAGCCGACTTGCTGGACCGAAATTAATTCTTTACAAGAGGAGGCTTGACTTGCTTGGAATATTTTATCTTCATTCAATTTCATGACACTTTCACTTGAAATTTTTAAATAGACATGTTTACATAGTGTAACTTTCCCTCAAGGGTTCTTCAATGATTACACTAACTCTTTGACTTTCTTATAGCACTTCAACATGTCCTAGACCTATGCAATGAGCAAGAAACTCATTTTTAAATGACAAAAAATAATAATTCTTTTCTTTTACAAGTACAAAGATCAAAATTACATTGATGAAGACCGAACCTAGTTACACTTTCTTCAACAGTTTCAATGACCTTTTTCATGGTATGCATGCTGCTACTATCTTAAAAAAAATAGCTCATAATTTCCTTGTATTTATTAAAACAAAGAGTTAAATTATTATATTTAAAATGAAACATCGTGAACCTTAGCTATAACTTGAGAATTGCTAATCAAAGGAATGGATAAGCTTTGCCCCTGTATTCAAGTGAAATTATTATTATTTAATATACAAGACAAAATATTTACTAAAAATATATTACATCACTCTAGGATAGAATGCCTCTCAATGGGGTTGATGCCAAATATACTCATATTTTACTTTTCTTCATCACCGATGCAATTGATGATAGTCATGTTAATTTTCAAATATAAAATGGACTTTATTTCAAATACCTGGTTTCAATGTCATAGGCCCAAGTATGCAATTTTGATGTTATATTTTCAATGTATAGTGTGTTATGACTACATTTTGATTGAAACATGAATAGATTATGATACACTGATTGATTTCAAATCCTTGGATTCAGTTAGTCCATTATGTGTAATAATTTACACAAGATAGATAGTTCTCCTTTTCTTGTAGCGTCTTTTCCAATTTTTCCTTTTCACAGGTCATGTTATATAAATCAACATTCCCCACCTTCTCAGGATCATAATTCACTAAAGCTTGTGCCAGTAAAGAAGAGGCTCTATCGAACTAAGAACGTGTACATCGTTGATCTATAGGATCACCTGCAAGAGCAACTGCTGCATCCCAAGTAGCACAGACCCATTTTGGAAGCTGAGGAGCTGAAGGAGGATCCGAGAAGGTGGGGGAGGATTGTCATCCTCGTTGTCATCATCTGAAGAAGAAATATTTTCATAAGTAGAAGGGATAGAGAGAGGTGGAACATCCGTCGAACTAGGCTCGTAGGCTAATATATTTTCAGCAAACTTTACATCTCTTCTAATGATAACATTTTTGGACTTAAGTGGAATAAGTCTATATCCTTTGACATGTTTAGAATATCCAACAAAAATACATTTTTCACTCTTAAGTTCTAAGGCTTTGTGTTTCTCATCGGGAATATGGGCCCATGCTTCACTTCCAAAAACATGAAAGTCACATACATCTGGTTTAATTGAGCTCCATGCTTCTTTTGGAGTGATATTCTTTAATACCTTAGTAGGAGTGTGATTTACTATGTAATTTGCATAGTTAATTGCTTCTTCCCAAAAATTAAGACTGAGTCCTTTAGATTTAAGTATACAATTAGCCATTTCCTTTAAGGTGTGATTCTTCCTTTCAGCAACACCATTTTGTTGTGGAGTATATGGAATAGTATGTTGCATTTGAATTCCATTCTCAGTGCAAAAGTTGATGAATTTGTTGTTAACATATTCTCCACCATTATCGGATCTTAACTTAAGAATTTGATGTTCAAATTATTTTTCAACAAAGGCCTTAAAGGCCAAGAACATGTTAAATACTTGACTCTTGAGTTTTAAGAAGTATACCCAAGTGCGTCTGGAGAAATCATCAATGAAAGTTAAGAAATACTTGTAGCCAGAGAATGAAACAACTGGAAGTGGACCACATAAGTCACTATGATGCACAATATGTAAAGGGGCTAAGGCATGCCAAGAGGCACATTTTTCAAAACTATCCCAATGATGTTTTCCGAGTACACATCCGGAACAAACACCATCTCTACAAGATACCATAGGAAGACCTGTCACCATATTTTCTTTACACAGATTTTTGAAGGGAGAGATAGTTTAAGTGACCAAATTGCTCATGCCAAATTTTGATCACTTCATCATTATGAGCAACAAATACCGAGGGAAGATTTGATGACCCAAAGTTGTTAAACTTATACAACCTTGTAGAATCATCAGCAATGCCAGTAGCTAAAATCTGTCTAGGATCTCTTAGGTCCTTAATTACAACATTGTGAGGTGAAAATTCAATGATTTTACCTTCACCTGAATGAGTTATCTAATATACAGATAGAAGGTCGTAGGATAAGGTTGGAACACATAATGCATCATTAAATTGACCATTGTATAGATAAACAGTTCCAATCCCTACAACACTAAGAGATCTATCATCACCAACATATATATTTTTGTTTTTACAATCATTTAAAGAAGAAAATATGGATTTTTTTTGCCATGTGATAAGAAGCTCTAGAATCAATGAACCACTCATGAGAATGAGAAGAAGAAGATACATTTAGTGCATAACCAGACCGAGATGCTTAACAACCTCATGTAGAAAGTGTTATTCCTGAAGATGAAGTTGAAATTGAAGAGTGCTCCAAATGGATGTTATGATTCTTCATTGTTGCTTCCAAGGCTTCCATCTTCTTAAAGCATTTGGATTCGAAGTGGCCATCTCGATTACAAAATTTGCAATGTCTATCAGTCTTTTTCCCTTTGCTTTTATTTTCCTTATCATTTTGTTGAATTGATTTTTCATTTTGAGAATGAAATTGCTTAGGACCCTTTTTTGGTTTAGGACCATTCTTTTTAGGATACTGCTTCTTAGGATTCTTTGAATTTGGTTGTTGTTGGGCAGCGAAGGATTTCTTAGAAGAGTTTGCAAGATTAAGAAAACCAAGATGTAAGAGTTTTTCTTGTTCTCTTATTAAAGAATCACAAAAGGCATCAAAAGAGGGAGACTTGTAGTCTTGTCCTTGAGAAATAAAGGCTTCTCTAGTAGAATGGAAGGTGGAAACAAACACATAGTAGGTTGGTCCCAACTTAGTAAGAATGGAATAGATAAGGCTACCAACTTCTTTCTTAACCTTAACACCTTCCAAGAGAAGTCTAAGGGTCTTGAACTTGGACAAAAAAATCTTCAATGGAAGAAAATTATTGGGGTCCAACATAAGTAACTCATTTTCGAGTTGATGGGCTCTAATTTCATTTTTAATTCCAAAAACTTTAGTGAGTTGTTTCATTGCTTCATTAGGGGTATCAAGTTCTGCGATATGGAATCTAAGGTCTGGAGAAATAAACATTCCTATCAACCCACATGCTTGATCTTTCCTATTTTCCCATTTGGTTGTCTTATCTTCATCTTTAGGTTTAGTTTCTTGGCCTGAGGCTATCTTGTAAAGACCTTTACTTCTAAGTAAATCCACAATGTAGGACCACCATTGGAAGTAGTTGGTGCTGTCAAGAATAACTTGGCATTGACTTTCTATTTTAACATAAACTTAAGCTATAGATGCTGAAACTAAGTGTTCCAATGAAAATATCTTGAAAAATTAGGCAAAAAAAAAAAAAAACCCGCTTTGAAATCGGCTTCTGGATGAAGAAATTATGGCTTTTTGAAGAAGAGTTGTTGAAGATGCCAACGAAGTGCGTGAATGTGCGAAAATGAATGATAATGTTATATTTTAAAAAAAAAATCCCCACCTCCCCCCCATCCCCCTTTCCAAACATAATCTAATTAGCTCACTTTAAAAAATAAAATAAATAAATAAATAAATCATGTCACCCACTTTTATAAATAAGTAAAAGTCACTTTTTCAATGGTACTTTATGAACTACTCACTAATTATAACTTAAATAAAAGATAAAAAGACTTTAGAATTATTAGTGACTCACTTTTTATAATGGGTGAGAACACTTTTACATAAAGTAACTTTAAAACATAAGTTACATGTGCTTTTTGAATAACTCAACAAAAAGAAAGACTTGAACTCAAGATCTCTATTCTCGGAAAGAAACTTTGGACCAAATGAGCTAGTTTAAAAGGTTAGTAATGTAGAAATTCTCACTGTAGATTAAATTGATTATGCAATGTACTAAAGCAAAATACTTAATCTATTTCTACAATCAAACTTGCGGAAGCTTAACCGATTTGAGCAAGATCAAACAGAACACATATAACAAAGAAGAAGATTCAATCACACATGAAACACTGAATAATACTCTGGGGAAAGCCTCAGCTAAAAACCCCACTATCTGTATTATCATACAAGTGGAAATATCTCAAGATTACACAACGCTTTAGCTCTCAAGCTATCCAGCTCTTAGTACAATCCCTCACTACTGCTCATAGACAAAATAGACAACACATATGCCTTCCTCCAATCCTCCAAACCTCCTATTTCCTTGCACAGTTTCTCCTGGGTCCTCCAGCTACCACCTGTATGATTCTCAGCTCACACACTGCTCTGACCTCTATAGTAACTGCACAATCCTCAAGGAATGAATTCCTTCTGCATGCAAGAGATATTCACATGGTAATATTCTAGCAACTGATAATACACTATCCCTGCCTTTAATCTCAAATGGGTATTTGTCTGAACTAACATGCATTGGTTATTTATGAGAGAATATTCAATTATCTGGAGAACACTAGTTGCATGCATGCATGCATTAACAAAGTGAACTCACAATTAGTTCCACAAACTGTTTGGAACTAATTTAACTAGACTTAACTTAGTTAACTGAGCTAACTAATTACAACTCAAATATAACTCGTCCTTATCTCCTTAATTAAGGGATAACTTCCTCAATCAAAGGGATAATTGCTGCATGTGTTCACAAAGACTTCATGTTTTATTTTCACCAACTAATTAACTCAAGATGAATTAATTAATTATTTTTCAAACAGCTAGTGAGACTAAATTTTAATTTTAATTCAAGGACAAATCAAAATTGGAATATATCCTGAAATGATATCTATAGCAATGCTATTTTTAGCATTTCTTGTTGTTATTTTCAACACTCCCTCTCAACAAGAAAGGGATTATTTTCCACCTCGATCCTATCTCTGTGGAACTCGAATTTACACTTTGACAATGGCTTAGTCCAAATGTCAGCATCTTGCTCCTCGATCAAAATATACTACAACAACTTGATCCTCCTCGCCACACAGTCTCTAAGATGATGATACCGAATGTTGATATGCTTGGACCTGTCATGAAATACTGGATTCTCAAAGAGTTTGATACAACTCTTATTATCACAATATATCACTTTTGGATCCATCCTCTCATCAAACAAACCAACTAGAATTTTCCGCATCCAAATGGGCTCACATGCTACCTGACTTGCAGCCATGTATTCAACCTCTGCTGAGCTAAGTGCAACTAATCTCTGTTCAGTGTTGTACCAAGAAACTGCAGTTGAACCAAGGTTGAAAATTCCTCCTAATGTGCTCTTTCAATTTGATGGACTCCCTTCCCAATCTGCATCTGTGAAGCCCTGTAGCTTCACTCCCTCTGACCGTCTATACCATAATCCATACTGAGATGTGCCTCTGAGGTATCTCAAAACATGCTTAGTTGCCTTCCAAAATAGCTTGGTAGGTTGAACCATAGGTTGACTCAGTTGGTTCACCGCAAAGCACAACTCTGGTCATGTGTTCACTAAATACATCAATGAACACAAAATTTGCCGACATACAGTAGCCTCTACTACCTCACCTAAAGTAGCATCCTCCTTCCTCCAGTTACCTACTAGAGGAGTCTGCATGGGCTTGGACTTTTCCATGTGAAATCTCTTGTGTATTCCATTGGCATACTTGCCTTAAGACACAAACACTTCTCCATCCTTCTGCCACACTTCCATACCTAGAAAGTAGTCCATGATACCCATGTCTTTCATCTCGAACTCTATTGCAAGGTCCTCCTTATAAGACATGATCAACTAATCATCACCTATCAATATCGGATCATCAACATAAAGAAAAATGATCAATTGCTTACCTTCCACCATGATGTGGTACAAGTTCGCATCTGCTTCACTCTTTGTGAAGCCCAACCCAATGAAGTAGTTGTCGATCTTGGTGTACCAAGCACAAGGTGCTTGCTTCAGCCCGTACAAATCTCTCTTGAGTCGGCACACATGCGACTTATGATCGAAGGTCTCAAAACCTTCCGGCTGCTCTATATACACCTCTTCCTCAATCTTGCCATTAAGGAATGCAGTCTTCACATCCATCTGATGGATCTTCCAACCCATATGTGCTGATAGTGCCAACATTGATCTGATATATGAGTACCTTGCTACAGGAGCAAAATTCTCATCATAGTCGATCCCCTCGACCTGTGAGAAACCACGAGCAACAAACCTTGCCTTATGTTTCTCCACACTACCATCATCAGCATGCTTTACCTTGTAATTCCAATGGGAACTCACAACTAACTTATTCTCCGATCTTCGAACAACATCCCAAACATTGTTCTGAACTGAGTCATACTCCTCCACCATAGAATCAACCCAAACTGGCTACCGCACTACTTCCTAAAAGAAAGATGGTTCAGTCTCTACACATTCCCCAACAAGGGCCATGTAACCAGTGTATCGCTCAGGTGACCTCCTCTTTCTGCGCTAGGAAGATGGCTCTCCCACATTCTCTCTCACATCCATCAAAAATCTGTTAGCCTCCCTTGTGTGCTTTCACCCCTCTCTAGAAGACTCTACATGAGTGGATGTCTCCACTCCTGGAACCTCTGCATGCGGCTGCTCCACATCAGTTTGAGGCTCCTCCTCCTTAGGAACCAAAAGTTCCTCCGCTGCCTGCATCTTGAGCTCCCTCCCAAGGGAAACCTACATGGCCTGGCCTTCAGCTCATCGAACTTAAGATCTCTGCGAACCACTGCCCTTTGACTGGTAGGCAAATACACCTGATAGTTGTGGGGAGTATCAATGTACCCCACAATATCCCCAACTCAGCTGTCGGCTCTAGCTTCTTCCGGGAATTCTTGATCACATGGAAATAAATTGATGAGCCAAAGATCCTGAACTAACTCACATCTTATCTCTTCCTCAAGAAAGCTTCCTCTAGTGTCTTCATACCAAGTATGCAATGTGGGCTTCTATTCTTCAAGTAAACTATTGTGTTGCATGCCTTAGCCTACAAATTAAGTGGTAGGCCTTGGTCATGCAGAATCACCCGAGTTGCTCCCACAATCATTCTGTTCTTCCTTTCGGCCACCCGATTCTGTCGTGGTTTATGGGGTGTTGTCAACTCCCATTTAATTCCTTCTACAGCACAGAAGTCCTTAAACTCTTGAAAGACATACTCTCCACCATTGTCGCTTCGCAAGGCCCTGATCTTCTTTCCTAATTCTTTCTCAACCAAGGCTTTGAAGTCACAAAACCTTGAGAAGGTTTGATCCTTCTTTTGCATGAAATAGATCCAGCATCTACGAGAAAAATCATCAATAAAAATAACATAGTACCTTTGTTTAGTGGTGGAGGGTGTCAAGAATGGTCCACACACATCTGTATGAACTTGCTTCAAGATTAATTCAGCTCGACTATCTCGATCATGAAAGGAAGATTTTGCATACTTGCCCAAGGTACAACCTTTGCATGTGTCCACTTGCTCAAGTTTAACTTTAGGAAGTCAAGTAGAAATCTATTGCATTATCTTCAAGGCCCCATGATGCAAGTGGCCCAACCTTCTATGTCATAACTCGCCAATATCTTGGCTTTGCACCAATTCTACTTTGGAACTCAATGCAGCACAGTCATCTACCTCCAACTTGTAAAGATTCTTCACTCGAATCCCAATCCTCTTGGTCTGAACCATGGTGATGTGTCTCATGAACGCCTTTCCTTTACTGAAGACTAACTACATCATAACCTTTGTCTTCCAATATCGTGATCGATACCAAGTTTTTCTTCAGTCCAGGCACATACTTTACATCAGTCAAGGTGAGAGGAGCTCCATGCTCCCTCTGAAACACAACTGTACCTTCACCTGAAACATGGTACTTTCCATCATCGCCCATCTCTATGCGCATCTGGAGGCCTTTCTACTACAAGTTACTGAATAAACTCTTGTCATCGGTCATGTGGAATGAGGCTCCACTATCCAGGTACCAAACACAACCCACCATCGATTAAACCATGCATGAGATGAGGGTAAAATCCAATTCGAACTGTGAGGCCAGTGCCTCATCATCAAATCCTTTCGAGGATCCCTTCTTGGATTTCTTCAATGGACAATTTGTTGCATAATGTCCTACCTCATGACAATTAAAGCATCTCACTTTAGATTTGTCAATCTTCTTCTCACCATGGGAAGAACTCGATTTGGAAAGGGATGCCTTCCCTTTCCCTTTCCTCACCTTACTTACTAAGGCTAGATTTTCTTCATCATCATGCTTTGATGAAGAACAGTATTTGGTCCTTCTCTTGATCTCCTCCTGCATTAGATCTGACCACAGTTGTTCCCAATCTGGCAGATTCTCTCTTCCATTCACTGAGTCTTGTAGCTATGCTAGCTCTTATTAAGATGGAGGAGAGCAAGACTCACCATATCATCATCAGTTGTCGTGATTCCTACACTTCCAAGCTCATCTCTGCAGGTGGTGAGCTTGTTCAGATATGCAGAGATCATGTCATCCTTTTCACACTTGATTTTCGTAAGCTTGTCTTT
The DNA here is from genome assembly GCA_000404065.3 of Pinus taeda. NCBI lineage: Eukaryota > Viridiplantae > Streptophyta > Pinopsida > Pinales > Pinaceae > Pinus > Pinus taeda. The sequence goes on from APFE031365931.1 coordinate 116,255, forward strand.
CAGCGCCAGCTTCCTTTGGTCGTTGATGTTCTGATATAGATCCTTCAATGTCTTCCACATTGAAAACGGAGTCTCCTTCCCATGGAGACTCGAGACAATATGGTCACAAACTCCCTATAGAAGAATCCTCCTCGCTCTTGCCACACATTTCAATTCTTGGGCATTAGCTACTGCTAGCTTGGGGACTTCTTGATCAATGAAGTCCTTCAAACCGTTGTCCTCTAATACGGCTTCCATGCGATCCTTCCAGGATATGTAATTCGAGCTACCATCTAGGGCATACTCGAGTCTCAAGCCATTGAACGCCATTGGTGAACTTTGAGATCTGAAAAGAAATCGATTATGTACCTACAATCAAGAACTTCAAACATCGAACTTCTCCCTTCTTTGTATGCTGTTCTCCTCTTAGATCACCTTTGCTCTGATACCATGTAGAAATTCTCACTATAGATTGAACTGATTATGCAATGTACTAAAGTAAAATACTTAATCTACTTCTACAATCAAATGTGCGGAAGCTTAATCAATTTGAGAAAGATCAAACAGAACACATATAATAGAGAAGAAGATTCAATCGCACATGAAACACAAAAGAATACTCTGGGGAAAGCCTCAGCTAAAAGGCCTGTTATCTGTATTATCATACAAGTTGAAATATCTCAAGATTACACAAAGCTTTAGCTCTCAAGCTATCTAGCTCTCAGTACAATCCCTCACTACTACTCATAGACAGAATAGACAACACATATGCCTTCCTTCGGTCCTCCAAGCCTCCTACTTCCTTGTGCAGTTTCTCCTGGATCCTCCAGCTACCACCTGTGCGATTCTCACCTCACACATTGCTCTGACCTCTGTAGTAATTACGCAATCCTCAAGGAATGAATTCCTTCTGCATGCAAGAGATATTCACATGGGAATATTCTAGCAACTGATAGTACATTGTCCCTACCTTTAATCTCAACTGGGTCTTTGTCTGAATTGACATGCATTGGTTAGTTATGAGAGAATATTCAGTTATATGGAGAACAATAGTTGCATGCATGCATGCATTAACTAACTGAACTCACAACTAGTTCCACAAACTGTTTGGAACTAATTTAACTAGACTTAACTCAGTTAGCTGAGCTAACTAATTAAAACTCAAATACAACTCATCCTTATCTCCTTAATTAAGGGATAAATTCCTTAGTCAAAGGGATAACTGTTGCATGTCTTCACAAAGACTTCATGTTTGATTTTCACCAACTAATTAACTCAAGATGAATTAATTAATTATTTTTCAAACAGCTAGTGAGACTAAATTCGAATTTTAATTCTCAATTTTAATTCAAGGACAAATTAAAATTGGAATATATCCTGAAATGTTATCTATTGCAATGTTATTTTTATCATTTCTTGTTGCTATTTTCAACAAGTAATTTTTGGAAAAGAGGAAGGATTTTCTTTTTAGTCACTGAAGCTTTGGGGTGCGTGCTTACTTGAAAAAACTCTTTTTGCCTACAAAATAAAAAACCACACAACCCAACATAGACATACAAAAAAAACAAACCTTATGGCTTGAAGTTAGCTTTTTCCGGAAACTAAATATTTTCCCCAATGTTTCTGATTTTCCAAGATCACACTAAGGCGCGACGGAAAAGAGCATATGCATGAGAAAAATCATTATTTTCTATTTCTGATTTGCCCAGATTTCACAGAGTTGGGGGGTAAAGAGCATATGCATAAATGAAAGGTATAGATCCAGTAATAAAAAATAGAGAGATAAATAAATGAAACAAACAGAGGGATAAATAGCTAAAACTGCAAATGAAGACTATATACCTCCAAACCTTAAAAATGATGTAGCTAGGGCTACCGGCAACCTTTTCGCGTGAAACGAAAGGGTTTTCTCACTAGAATAGATGCTCCTAACACAATAGAGTAGTCCTCTCGGCCCAAAAGCGGTCAGAAATAGTAGATCTAGGAAACGACAGTCGAATGCAGTTGTACCGGCTTCCAATTTGGATCACCAACAAACACGACCCTCAAATAGCTTTGATACCATGTAGGAATTTACAGGGTAAGTTCCTCAAACAAAAAACCAAAGGACATCGCTCACAAATAGATCACAAATCAATACATCAATATTCTTAACGTGGCTAAAACCCTCAAAGAGGGAAACAATCCATGGCCTGAGCCAACGCGGCCACTTCAGGCAATTTATTAAATGAAAATTTACATAAGCTTCTCTCATGAATGGTTACCCTACGAATGAACCTCCATGCTCTTTAAATAGAGATCATGGACCAATCGGGTTAAGCCACAGATCAAGTGTCGGTAATTCTGAGGAGAGAATGAACTGTCAGATCACTTCATGTCTAGAACATATTGTGACCATCGGATTGTAAGTTAAAAATGTACATAGTAAAGAAACACACTTTACCTAACTCTACACTAGACCAAGTTATACTTAACTATTTCCTATGTGTCGGAATATCCTAACACCCCCCCTTAAGAACAACTTGGGATAGGATTGAAGGATGTACAAATATGACATCAATAGGAGAAGGAAGGAGGCATTAGAGCCTATCCCCCCTTAGTGACAACTTCCTGAACTCCAACCATAAATCGAAGCTTAGTAAACTTCGCCTCTGTGAGAGCCTTTGTAAAGATGTCTGCAACTTGATCATCGGTTGAACAATATTGCACTTCAAGAACACAATCATGAATGAGCTTTCTGATGAAGTGCATGTGTAGTTCAATGTGTTTACTGCACTGATGTTGGACTGGATATTTGCATAGTTGAATGGCACTTTGATTATCACACCAAAGTGTAGTCGGATGTTGCTACTGAAAACCAAACCCTGACAGGGTCTGACGAAGCCACAGGGATTCCTTACTAGCTTCTACGGTGCCACGATACTCTGCTTCTGCTGAAGAAAGAGAAATGGCACTTTGTTTCTTGCAAGCCCATGTAATAGGTCCAGAACCAAGAGTAAGGACATAACCTGGAGTAGACTTCCGATCATTAGGGTCACCAACCCAGTCAGAATCAATGAAACCAACCAATAGAGGAGATGCTTATGCACTGTAATGAATCCCAAACTAAATTGTACCTCAAACATAACGAAGTATTCTTTTAGCTACTTTCCAATGACTTTCATGTGGGTTTTGCATAAATCGAGCAATAAGACCAACAACAAAGGAAAGGTCAGGACAGGTATGGGTCAGATACAAAATTTTTCCTACAAGCTGACGGTATAAGGTAGCATCAACTTTAGGGGAAGTACAAGTGACTGAAATTTTGGCTCCGGAATGAAAGGGAGAAGGGGCTGGCTTACAGTCTTCCATGTTAAAGCGGCATAGAATATCACAGACATACTTGGACTGGGAAAGGGAAATACCTTCCTTGGATTTCAAGACTTGAAGGCCAAGAAAATAATGCAAGTGTCCTAAGTTTGTCATTTCAAACTTTTTTTTAAGGTTGGACTTCACATGGTTTATAAGGACTTCACATGGTTTATAAGGTTTGGATCACTAACATTAAGGATAATATCATCAACATAAAGAACAAGAATGGTAAAAGACTTACCCACTTTCTTGGTGTAGACAGTATTGTCATAATGACACCTAGAAAAGCTAGTATCTAAAAGAAAGCTATCCATTTTGGCATACCAAACCCGAGGGGCTTGCTTCAGACCATAAAGGGATTTCTTAAGCCGACATATAAGGCTGGAGTCTGTTTGTATAAAGTCAGTAGGTTGTTCCATATAGATTTTTTCATGCAAGTCCCCAAGCAAGAAGGCGTATTTAACATCCATATGATGGACTTCCCATTTGAAAGAGGCAACAAGGGAAAGAACAAGGCGGATAGAGTTCATTTTGGCAACAGGGGAGAAGGTTTTAGTATAGTCAATGCCTTCAACTTGTGAAAAACCCTTAGCAATAAGACGAGTTTTATGTTTATCAACTTTTCCATCTGGTCCATACTTGGTTTTGTAAATCCATTTGCATCTAACAAGTTTTCGTCCCTTTGGAAGAGGAACAAGATCCCATGTATCATTTGCCAATAATGAACGATATCCTTCATTTATAGTTGCATCCCAATCTGGATGGCCTGAAGCTTCTGCAAAGGTGTCAGGATCATAATTCGTTGAAGCTTGAGTCAATAAAGAAGAGGCTCTATCGAACTGAGAATGTGTATGTCGTTGATTTGTAGGATCACCTACAAGAGCACCTGTTGCATCCTGAGTAGCACAGACACATTTTGGAAGCTGAGGAGCTGAAGGAGGATCCTAAGAAGGTGGAAGAGGATTGCATCCTCGCTTTCATCATCTAAAGAAGAAATATTTTCAGAAGTAGAAGGGATAGAGAGAGGTGGCACATCTACCAAACTAGGCTCTAATGCCTCCTTCCTTCTCCTATTGTGTCATATTTGTACATCCTTCAATCCTATCCCAAGTTGTTCTTAACGGGGGGGGTGTTAGGATATTTTGACACATAGGAAATAGTTAAGTATAACTAGGTCTAGTGTAGAGTTAGGTAAAGTGTGTTTCTTTACTGTGTACGTTTATAACTTACAATCTAACAGTCACGATATGTTCTAGACATGAAGTGATCCATTACCGACAATTGATCCATGGCTTAACACCTGATTGGTCCATGATCTTTATTTAAAGAGCATGGAGGGTCATTTGTAGGGTGGTCGTTCATGAGAGAAGCTTACATCAATTTAAATTATTTTATTAAATTGCCTGAAGTGGTTGTGTTGGCTCAGGCCGTGGATTATTTCCCTCTTTGAGGGTTTTAACCACGTCAATAATATTGGTGTATTGATTTGTGATCTATTTGTGAGGGGTGTCCTTTGGTTTTCTGTCTGAGGAACTTACCATGTAAATTCCTATATCTTGATGAGATTCCATGATACATTTCAAAAATGTCGAAGTTAGAAGAAGCTGGAACTAGCTGTGAAAATGAGTTATTTCTTGTGATGGAAAATTTTTGGCTAGTATTGCTAATCCTAAGGCACTGGATATTAAGCAGATGCAACTGAGAATTAGAAGTTTCAGTTACAATGCTAGGAAACATATTCCAATTCTTTACAATACCATGATGGTGTGGTGAATATGGGATTGAAAACAAAGGAATAACCCTGCCTTCTTAAAATTGTGATAGTTCCCAAGTGTATTCCTTGTCAAGTTATGTGGGACTTTGGGAAGCAGGTAAAGGAGGATTTAGGGATGTTTGTTGATGGGAGTCCACCAGAGCTTACAAGCTACATTGTGAATTATCTCAAGTTTATGTTGATTGAATATGAGGAGGTAATGGCAAAGGTATGGGGAATGGAGAACAACACAATCCTCATAGAGATTGTTAGTCATGTAATGGATTCTTTGGAATTGAGCTTGGAGATGAGAGCCAAAGGATACAATGCATCTAGATTAGAACACATATTCCTCATGAATAATTGTTGGTATATATTCAATAGAACTGGAGACAGCAAGCTAAGAACTCTGTTGGGTGATGCATCGCTAAAGAAAAGGAAATATTGATTAACCAACACGTTTGGGTTATGAAAAGGATGTATGGGTTCCCCTGGTGAAGCTTTTGAATAGAGATGGGCTAGTTGTCTCAAGCGGTGGATTGTCAACTCAAAATTTAAGAAAAAATCTTATGATTATGATTTCATGATGACAATCTTCCTATTCGAGACCAATTTCCTAGTCACTTTTGAGATCTTGTGTTGGCTTAAGGCTTGAAAAATTGTGACATGGCTAATGCAAACCCAAATTCTTTCCATGTTTTTAAGGAGAGTGTGGGCTCAAGCCAAGTTTTGAACTCTGGGGTTCTTTTAGGTTTGTATTAGTTGTTTAATACATTTTAACTATACTTTGAAGATTCTCAAATATGGACATGCCATAGTTTGGCAACATTCCACGGCACAACAAATCACTCTTGTCTAAAACAATGTAAACCATGTAAATAGGACATAGGTGAATGTAATGCAATTTGGATCTATGTGTGTTTGTTGGACTTGGGAAAATAGTGCAAGGGCATCCTTGGCATGGCCATGTAGACGATAACCTGTGAATTAACTGCTCAATCAAACTTCCAATTTTTGTGTGAAAGAAACCTATTTGCGGGACAAGAAATCCCCTTTCTACCCCGATTTAACAACTCAATATACACAAATCCTTCCATAGAAGTTCAAAAAGTAATGTAGATATATAGAAAAAGTAGGGCCCTCCTAAAATATGAAGGATTGGAAGAGCATGCCACTACCTTCCTCATTGAACCATGATCTTAATAGATCTGACTAGGAATTTTTAGAAAAAAAAGGCCAACATCATTCCTTCATCATTATAACATTTCACATTTTCTGTACACTTCTCCTTGGTGTATGTTGCAACCTCATATCTACTATGGTTTATCTCCATTTATCTCAATAATTGTTTAGTAACATTATGTCTTGTTTATAATTCATATCTATTGCAAGAACCATTATCAAATACCTAGTTTCAATGATCTTTTTTCAAGGTATGCATGTTGCTACCATCTTAAAAAGAAAATAGCTCATAATTTCCTTGTAATTCTTAAAATAAGGACACAAATGAATTCTTAAAACAAAGAGATAAGTGATTATATTTAAAATGTAATATCGTAATCTTAACTCTAACCTTAGAATTACTAATCAAAAGCATGGATAAACTTTTCCCCTGTATTTAAGTGAAATTCTTATTCTTGAATATATGGGACAAAATAACTCCTAAAACTATATTGCATCACTCTAGGACTGAATGCCTCTAAATGGAGTTGATGCCAATTATACTCATATTTTACTTTTCTTCATCACTGATGCAATTGATGATAGCTATTTCAAATACGATACGGACTTGAATTCAAATACCTGGTTTCAATGTCATAGGCCCAAGTATCCAATTTCTATGTTGTAGTTTCAAGATATAGTGTACTATGACTACGTTCTGTTAGAAACATGAATAGATTATGATACACATATTGATTTCAAATGGAAGATTATCAGATTTACCTTTGTATCTTGTGCAATCTTTGAAGAGTAATGTCATCCTCATATATATTGAATGTTTTTTTATATTATAAGAGGGAATGAGTCTACTCCAAAAAATCTAAAATCTGCTTAGATTAAGACACTCTTACCCCTTGAACATTTCCATCTAATGTATTTTCAATTTTACTATAATGTTACACACAATTTTGAAGGAACTAGTATAATAAGGGTAAAGCCACATAAAATGAAGTAGAAGTTCCTGTGAGTACTTTGGTTTACTACATTGTCTTTCCTGTAAGCCAAGCCACATAAAATGAAGTAGAAGTTGTTGTGAGTACTCCTAATTAAAATGAAGTAAAAGTTATTACGAGTGAAGCTCAATAGAACTTTATTCGATTTGATTTGGGTTCCTAATTAACAAAATGCTCGTGAGAATAATTAAAATGCACAGTGTCCATTGAAGAAAATGGCTCTGGTATTTGAGTGTGAGCTTCATCTGATGGAATTGTAATGGCCTTTGACCTATATGCATTTTGATAATCATATGAACCAAGATGTTTTAGTATTCTTGTTTTTCTTTTAAGGATTCAATACTTCAAAAATTATTCACCTATCCTGAAGTTTAGGCACGTCGATGCAATAAGTGGGAGAGGATTCTTCCCAAATGGCGATGCTTCATGGTGCTTCTTTATCTTGTGGGGAATTTTCTCCTTACAGCAGTTCCTGCTTGAAACAATAAACATTTAATGGCTTCATAGTTCCATTAAAATTAATATCTTAGGTCTGTAAAGTGAAATAGAAAGGAGAAGCAGTTGAGCTTTGGCAAGAAGAAATTTACAAGTTGGCTATGACCTGTACCTAAGACAAGAAGTTGCGAGCATGATCAGTTATGAAGAATTGCAAAGAAATTTTTTATTTCCCACGACCCTAAGTAATGAAATTAATTCCATTAAAATTTCATTTGTTATCAGTAAATTTTAAAGGTTTGAAAATTAGCCTTGTGAAGAGATGTGCAGGTTGGAGCTTGGAAATGAAGCAAGTGGAGAAAAACATATTTAAATGGATTTCTACCTGAAAACATATAGGCCGTTAAATACCCTGTAGAGAAAGGAAATGAAACATGAGGGAATAAATACAATGAGTTTCCTTGCCTACACAGATTGTGTGGCGATGGGATCTCAATAAAAGGAAATGAAACATGAGGGAATAAATGCAATGAGTTTCTTTGTCTACACAGGTTGTGTGGCCATGGGATGTAAATGAAACATGAGGGAATAAATTCAATGAGTTTCTTTGTCTACACAGATTGTGTGGCCATGGGATGTCAATAAAGGATAGATGTCAACTCAATAGCAAAAGGTAGACAAAAGCTGGCCTAACCATTTTCAAGTATCATTGTAACTAGTTATATCATTCTATTGATAGAAATAATTGAAGTCTTATTACAACATTGAATTGAAAATTAAAAAAAAAAAAAACAAACAAACAAAACAAAAAGCAAAAACAAAGGGAAAGGCATTTTTTTTTTATAAAAGTTGAGATTAAAAGGCAATCAATTCAAATCGAAAAGTCAATCAATTGAAAATAGAAAAGGCAAGAAAAGAAAAAATAGGCTAATAGAAAAAGCTAAAAGCTCTTTCAATTGTTTTTCCTACTTAAATTCCTAATCTTGCGAATATTTTTTAACAATATTATATACATTAATGTTTATAATATAAAAATAATAATATTATATGTACTTTAAAAAAAAAACGGAAACTGAACATTTTTTATATTATGAAATCTCTGTTAGGGGGAGAACTATACATCCAATACAAAATATGCCATACCCATATGGAAGGTGGAATTTTAAAGCCTACACATCACAAAATGTAACAAAATGATGCCCTGGAGTGGACACATGGTCTGCTACAACCATTGTGTCTACTAGCTAATAACTATGCTAGAAAAACCCAGCAATGAAGACAAACTTACATAACATGAGCTAAAAAATAACTATCTCTCGCACTGGGAGGCGTTGGACAAAAGGTTGCATTGGATATGTTAACAGAAGAAAAAAGATTACAATTGAAACAATGTGGGCATATGCATTTGATGTTGGGCTTGTCATGGAGGGTTAAAATTTTTCACTCTTCCAACACAAGTCTAAGTTCCATAATGTCCTCTTCTAGATTTATCATTCTCATTTGCAGGTCAATAAAGGATTCGTGAGTTGTGGTGGATGAACCAACATTAAGATGTTGGTTCTTCACAATATCCTATATGTTTTCTTGGATCAAATTCATTTCTTCCCTTCATATATAACTATGGGATTAGAGAGAGGGAGGAGCACTCCCCAACCTTTAAAATGCTCGTGGAGGTAGGCTAGCCCCCAAATTAGCTTAGCGATATGTGGAAGAATTATTTAGAGATAAACTTCTCTAGACTCTGATGAATTCTCTTGATAATATATTGGAGCTTCATGTACACAAGAAGGGTGTTTCTTATGAAAATATTGATAAGAATTGTCAAATCCCCTATAATTATAATTTTGCTAATTCCTTTCTCAACAACCACTTGGAGTCCTTGAAGGAGAACATAAGCTTCAACCCCGTTATTAGTGGATGAACTTAGCCCCAAAGTGAAAGATATTTCTCATTGTTCCTCAAGGTGAAAGATAACCCCCCCATCCCCCCCTCCCCCGGCTCTTGTTGTCCCAGGAATATTATATATACTTATTATTAACATAGTAGATGATATATATTTATTTTATCTCTAACTAATACATATGAGATGGTATTGATGGTGTTAATATCTAATTTACAATTACAATTGAGAATTATTCATATGAACTTATTCTTAAAAATATTTAAATCTCCTTTTACTTTTAGGATAGACGATTCAACCATCCTTTCCAAATTCCATGAATGAATAATATTTTTTAGTTATATTAAAAAAAAAAAACAACAACAACAACAACATTTACCTGTGTAACTATCCATTATATATTTTAAATTTCTCTTATAAGGCCTAAGAAGTCGTAGTACAACACTCGGTTAGAATTTGGTCACTAAAATTTTCAAAATAGTTAAGTATTTTCTATTTTTATTTGTTTCAATTTACTCTTTTTAGTCCCTGCCCTCCGGGCTGGCAGGGACTATAGTAATCGGTTTTTAGTCCCTGGCATTAGTTCGGCACAACAATCAATAAACTTATTTTAACTTAACCAAAGTTCCTCCGCATTTCACATTAAGCCATACAATATTTTATATTTCCCTATTCTCCGAACCAATCAAAACAATATTCATCTTATTTGGCCTCAATACGAGGTATTGAGGCTCAAAAGTTAGGAAACAAAGGCCAACCATACAAGTAATTATAACAATTCCAAAGCTTGATGAATTAATGTTATCTTCATCCTTAGCATTAATCTCCAACATTTAATGTTAAGAGAATATATTGCGAACTAGCTACAACACCGCATATGTACCCTTGCCACCGCATGTAACGCATGTAACCGTGTACGCCTGCCACGCATGCCACCACATCTAACAGGTGTTAACTTTCCTCTACACTTTGAATTAACAATCTTAATAAAGCGCTGCAATGAAATTCAGATTCATTCAATTGAATAGGTAGAGAACTCACCGGATGAACCAGGCATGAGCCAGGCACTAGGCTCAGGGCGAGAGCAGCCATCTCATTAACAGGAACGATTGTAATTTTTTTTTACCTCCTGTACCCATTATTTGGTTAGACAATTTGATAATTAATTTTCTATTTTTGTCCAGTTTCATATATCATGCTATTCTAAGCCATGGTATTTTGCAGGCAAAGATTACCTACCTGTTGTCGTGCCCGTACGAAGCGTTGTGACTTTGAATTCTGCAAACCTTTTTATAAAGATCTGGGTTCTTGCAAAGCAAGTGCAAGAACCAAGAAAGGCTAACTGCAGTGGTGTCACGCCCAGCTATAGTGAAATTCAGAAATAAAGCGAGACAGCAAGTCTGGTTTTACCGGAGAATATTTTTACAGCCAGAGACAGGGAAACAAGGTCATGAGTACCAGCGCTAGCACACGATGAATATGTGGAAAGGTAAAATGAAAAATTCACTTGTGAGATTGCGAACCTGTTGAAGTATCTTTTTAATTTCCAAGTAATATCATAATAACGCCACAATACTAGACTATGTAAGAGATCCTATTAACATTCATCAATTACCAGATATCCATAACATTTGGTTATTATTAGGAAACAAAAAAAAAAAACCAAATCTAAATGCTTTCCCACAGTAACTGTCTCTAATGTATATTAGTTACTTTCCGACTTTCCAGCGTCTCTCTTTTCAAATTATCTGCTAAAATAAGTGCAACAGAAACAAGAGAAAACAGTAAATGCAATTCCAGCTTGAGGAGGATTTAACCTACCTGCATCTGCATCTCTACCGTTTGTTCTGTTTTACAGGCTTCGAGTAGAATTTTGGAAAGCTTCACTGCATTCTCTCCGCCCCGCCCAATAGGCACTGTCATAAATAATGCATTTTCTCCTGGCTCCCAGTCCTCCTCGTGATGACAAACCAATCAACCCATCCGCTCCTCGCTCAAACCACTCTGCAGAAGATTGCCACGCCAAATTACTCTGCGGCAACTTCTCCAGGCGTTCATTTTCTTCTTTGTGGGTGGGAAGTACAGGCTGCAGGGAAAATAGAGATTTGATGTTTCCATCCTCGAATGACCTCAACTTTCTTCTGTCACCGATACCGCCATGCGGCCATGCTCCCGCTCGCAATCTTTGCGCAAATCGCCAGTCTTCTTTAGAGACTATTGGAGGGGGGAGTCTAGGGTTTAGGTTTACATGAGAATAATAGTAGGACAAGTATGTTGGATCAGACCTCAGCGGATAAATTTATCCTAATTGATTATTGTTATTCATCAGATTGGGACGGATTTATCAGATCACCTCAAATGGCCAATTTCCTACAAGGCAAATTGCTGGACAATATCTGGCTGGCATGCTCAGGAGTAGTTTTGCAGTTTCTGGGCAGCTTTCGTCGATGACAATTTCACTCTGAACTTCCAATTTTCCCCTAACTTGAACCTTATTCACTTGTCCAGTGACTGGCATAAACAAGAGGGCCTTTGGGGCTTTCTGGTAGCTGGCACAAGTACTACCGTTTAGCACCTCTGGTTCGAGCATCCATGGCGGGGCTACCAATAGAGCTTCTGCCGGATGACTTTAATTACAGTTCTCAGACCCCTGTAACAAATTTATCCAGTTCAAGCTCCTGCATAGCGCACAATAACAGTTTCAGAAAATGGGCACAAACAGCTCAGTAGCGTGAACCCCTCAACGTGCTGGATGAACCCAAATGAACAGTGAATGGCGGGCATACAAAGGGGTAATAGCCATCAGAGGGAGGCGGGCATGCAACATATATTACTACCATCTGAAGGATTTCTGGATGCTCAGTAATGAAGGCAGCTGGTAGATGAGATACGTGGCGAGCGGGCGCCAAAAGGATCATGCATATATCCTAACATGTTAAAGCCCGACGCGAACATGTTAACTAGGGTTGGTTAATTTCATTTTTATACGCGTAGTAACGGTTACAATATTGAAAACCGTGTACATGAATCGATATGCCACTCCTGTTATCACGTATTGTAGCCATCAAAAATAATTCAAAAATTAAATCAAAGAGACAAAAACTACAACAATTAAATCATATAGACAAAAACTACAATGAAAACAGGGCACTCTTATATCAACCACTAATGTAGTGTTTCTTTGATCTTCACAAGTGGCCAATGCGCTAAAAAGTGTAACCAGCATTGGGTGGATGTTCATCCATGTAAATATTCGTTAGAAAAATTCCCCAACCTGAAAATCTTGAATGCTGAAGAAGAGTGAAGATAAATTAATAAAATTTCTAGAATTTGTTACCTGGATGATAGATTGTATGGAACAGGTTGCCGGCCGAAAGTGGGGTGTTGAATGGCAGCAAGATTACAGCTAATGCTGATATACACAGGCTTGCTCCGCTGAGCTTCGTCCAAATGATTGACTATAACCTGCACAGTTTCTTTAATTTCTAACAACGTTACACCTCCTAAAGGATTGATTTCAACTTCCAATCCAATACTAGTATTACATCACATTCTACAGACCTGAGCGCAAAAGAAAACAGCGGTGACAGTAAGCTTGATTTCGATAGCAGCAAGCCATGAGGAAGAGCGTCGTAACTAATAACTACGGCTACTATCTACACCCCTCTCAGAGCTTCGACAAGGACGCCCTTCTTCAATATCACTATATGAGTTTAGAATGTTAGAAAGAGCAGGCTGTATTGGAACACCCATAGATCCGTTTGGCGGAAGCGGAGCAGGCACTCTTCAAACACCCGGTTCGTAATATCAGAAACCTATCTGAAGACACCGATAGCTAAGGTGCTTTCAGCTGCAACTATGCTTCGCGAACAGGCGTCCCGGAAGCAGCAACCGCCATGTTTCGCTCATGCGTTTACGGGCAGATACGTTGCGGGCTGGGGCAGGGACTAGCTGCCCCGCAGCCCTTCTTGTTAGAATTTGTTTTTTCTTTTTCGATTGATAGCGAATTTTTTTCTTAATTATAGTTTTGGTTGAGTATAAATAATACTTAATTAATAAAAACATTTTGTTAAATAAATATAATATTTCAAAGATATTTTATCTAATATTTATAATTTATTAATTAAAATAACTTATTGTTACAAAAAAAATGCAATATTCTCCTTAATATTTTTAATTAAAAGTAATTATAATATTTAAATGAGAATAATTATATTTATCGATTTGATAATATGTATTTTTTATCAATTCCACACATACACATATAAATTTTAAATAATTTATAATATTAAAATTAAAACAAAATATTATTGAAAGTATTATGATTATAGTCTGAAGGGTTAGTTTAATTAGTTTAGTCCTCTTTTTTAAAGCATCTTTGCTATTGAGAGGTCACGGTTCAATTCTCTCAACACTCTCGGGGTTAGGCTCGATGCTTGAGACTACAAGAAGTGATCCCTTCAGGTGGATCTATTTTATACAAATATTCAAATATTACATGGATGTAGCGCTCATCAATCTTTGTTTGATACAAATATTCAAATAAGTCACATTTAAAAAACATATATATATTTATAATAATAATATGACCATAAAAACTCTGAAAACGTACCAATGTATAACAGATGCATGAATAAAGGTGAAACACTATATTATTAAAAGGATTGTGACTATGAAAACCCTTAAAACATAATAATGTAGAACATGTGTGTGAATAAAGGTGAAGATTACTATAAAGTAGGGCGCCAAAAGTGTAGATCAAGGATGTTCGTATTCAATAACGTTTTTTTTTTTTTTTTTTTTGTAAATTTTTGCAAACTGATCTTCATTAATCAAAAAATGGATATATTGTAATGACATACAAATTATCCAGTCTTTGAAAAAGTTAGAGACGGGGGAATGGATTTCTCCTCCTTACTACAACATATAAAAATAGAATATTTTATGTTATTGAAGACAACCTCATAAGAACTAAGTGAGCAAACCATTTCCCTTTACAACTAACAGGCAAGGGTGAAGTCAAAACATCAAAACAATCATTTGTCCAATGTTGATACAACATCAAGATATGAAACCAATAGACATAAGCTTTGCAGAACCATAACCATCCCAAAACCATATATCCATGAACCAAAATGGTAGAGGGAGAGATTTCTGGCACCCATTCAGCTAGCCATGTAGCTATGAACCAAAACACCAGAGAGCAGAATTGTTAGCCACCATTCGACGAATGTACCACATACAAAGGTGCAACTCCAACCACGAACTAGCCACAAATTGATGCAAGAGGTTTAGACCAAGTTCGAGAGGTGAAGAAATGGGGCGAGTTTAACAATTTGGTGGATTGGCCACATGTTAATGATGGCAAATGATTTGGTTGTCTTGTTAGAGTTGTAAATATTTAATTTAGAGGAGTTTCAATTTTTTTAATAAATGGAGATATTCTTCTATTGTAAATATGATTTCAGTTTCCTAGCTTGTATATAACATGAAACGATTTATCATTGGTGACTCTTGGTTTTCCCATGTGGATTTTTTTAAAAGAGAATGAACACGTGGAGAAAACAAGAGAGGGGAAGGAGAAGAAAGGGCTTGTGGTTCTCTGTGCAATTGCAGTCCTATTGTTACATTCTAATATATTTTCATTTTTTATGAAAACAAAGAGATCTTAGTTCCTATGTGAACGGTGTAGTTGCATAGCAATGGGACTGTAAGTGATACAATTCGACTTGAATCAAAATTCAGAGGTTGAATCAAATTATTGTATGTTGTGAACTGTGATAAATAGTGACTCCATTCCTATGTGTTGTTTACCTTTGGAAATCAATATTTATTCCATCTACTTATGTTAATGATTTGTGCGTGAAGCTTTAAATCATTTTTCTTGTTCATATTTCGTGGATTCCTATCGAAAAAGTCACCCAACTTGCAGATGAATGTGCCACAACATTAAGGAGTATGGATGCATGGGAATCTGAGTAATTTTGAGCATTGAATAAGATCCTCTGGTATGAATGTTGTCACGCCTTTTTTTTGGGACTGTGACCATAATCCTTGGTAAGGGAGATTAGGAAGATCATTCCTTGAGCATGGGAGATGTGTTAAGATAGTGAGAGATCGTTTTGGAAGAGAATCGAGTCACTTCACATTCCCAAAAGCCGAAAACAGAGTTTCTGGAAGCACCACAAAAATATTTCACAACACTTATATCCAATTTTATTTGGGTTGTGGTTGAGCCAATTTTGCCTTTCAATTTACCCACTGCCATTAGTTTTTGGTATCAGAGTAGGATTGAGGTAGAGCCACATTTGTGGTAGAGTTACATTTGATAGAGGGAGATAGTAGTGTGAGCAATAAGAGCATGAGGTCATGGAGGGAGACCCTGGCTAATGCAGAACTCCAAGAAGAGATACAGAGGTTGCAAGTTAATTTAGAGGCCATGGAGACTAGTAGGAAGCTAGACCTTGAGGCTGGAAATGACAATGAATCAGAGGAATAAGCTATAACAAAAAGAGTAGCACCTGTAGATGAAGCTTTTGAAGTTAAATTGTTGATGTCAGTGTTAAGCTCAAGTTCGAGACCAAAATGTGAGTTGTCTACCTATGATGGCAGTCAGTAGCCAAGAATTTGATGGATTGGATTAGTGAACTAGATAAGTATTTTGAGTATGAGGAGATTGAAGAATATAAGTGGTAAAATTTCTTGTAAGAAGGTTTAAAGGCCATGCTACATTGTGGTGGGACAATGTGCAGATTGAAAGAAGGAAACGTGGGAAACCATTGATAAAAAATTTGGATGGGATTACAACAAAGATGAAGCAGAAGTTTCTGCTAAAACACTATCATTTATCCCTCTACAGACAAGTGCATAACCTCAAGCAAAGGTTTCTCACAGTCAGAGAGTATACTGAGGAGTTTAATAGGGTAAATTTGAGGGCAAGTTATGTACAAGACACCCCGGATAATACAAGAAGGTATATCAATGGATTGAAGCTAGAGATTCAAGATGAAATCAACATGCTTTCTCCCAGGATGATGGAAGAAGCATACTACTTTGCCTTGAAGGCAGAAGAGAAGATAATGAGGAAGTAGAATTCAAGAGAGGTCTTGGTCTTGCTAGAGTAAAAGGACATACAACTGGAAGATGGAAGACTTCAACTCGAAAGAATGATGTCAGTAACCCAAAATAGCAAGGACAACAAGAGAAAGAAGGTCACTCCAGAGGAGGAAGACTTTATCGGAGATGTAGAGGTAGAGGAAGAGGCTGAGAGACTGTCCATCAGTGCTATAAATGTGGGAAGTTGGGTCACAGATATTTTCAGTGTCCTAAGAATAAAAAGGGAGGACATAAAGTGTCGTTTCCCTTCCCAAATAAATTTGTAATAGGTTTTGGTCTCCCCACAATTTTGCATAAATGTTGCTTTATATTGATAAAGAATAGCAAATAACATGGCATGCGTCCCTTGCCTGGTATGTGTCCAATGCCATGAACTTGTGCCACTGCCTAAGGATATTTCACTTACATAAGGTCACTTTGCTAATCGTAGCTATAAGGGAGAATAACGCCTGGTCCAAACTCATTGTGTCAGGGGCTTGGTAATGGGCGAAGCAACTGTGAAAGTAGCTATCGAAGTATCTCGTAGCTATCATTTCATTTACTACCCTTCTGTATCACTCAAACTCAAAAATCCTAGATCTGAGCGCAGGGGCTATCGTAAAAGAACTTCAACTGTTATAATTGGAGATATCAACTCAGCCTCCTGATGAACCTCCCTACCTTGTGTGCATACACTGCCTCATGAACCAACTGATAAGTAAAATATTTTGACTTAGGAACTTAGGAGAAAGGAAAGTTGAATTAGATTACTAGTGGAAAGTGGGGGCCACCCATGTAGGAATACACACTTGGGCACTGGGGCAATTCAAATTGCCTTGGAGGGGAATCAAATGGCTTGGAGAGGGGCCCGCATGAGCGAAGGAAGGCCCATGAAGATATAAGGAGGAAGAGCTCCTCAATTTGGATATTCATTTTTGCACATCGAACTTACTTGTGTTTGCTCGGGCTGCTTAGTTGAGTTAAGTGGTTATTTAGCATCAATTTTCTCAAGTGAGAGACTCAACCTTTCCTTTAGGGGACTTTGCATGCCACCCTAGGAAGGCATTTCACACTACCTTGAGGAGAACCAGAGGAGATTTGGGGCCATACCACTCAGCCTTTGGACCAGCAAAGCGTATTTCTGGAACACGCAGAAAGGGAAACATGCGGAGGTGGTTGGGATTTCATCTAGGCAACACTTGCCAAGAAATATTGGGGAGTTGGAGTACAACAGAGGATCAGCCTTTGGGAGGACTTTGGGAGCAGGAGGTTGCTGCATTTGGGCAACTCAATTTACAACTTTGGTGGACTGCGCAGAGGGCCTTTCTTGAGCTCACGTTGGAGCTAGTGGAGAGAGTTACGGAGCTGGGGTCAGTTGGGAGAAGGGAGGAAAGTCATAGGGGATATCATCTTAGTGTTTGGGGAAAATTTGAAGCGCTTTCCCAGCCAATTCCAAATAGGCTGATTTTGCTAGCATGAGGAGGAGGACGTGGTCCTTGGAGGTCGATTTTAATGGGTTTGAACTAGGCCAAACCCTTCCTGGGTTTTGGGGAGTTTTTGTTGAAGAGTCGGGAGATGAAGTTGCAAAAAAAATTGAGCATAGGAAGCAGGGTTTCCAACACATCCTTTCCAGCAAGCAGCGCAGTTTTCAGGGTAGCTCAGATTACCTCTGGAGCAGCAGTTGGGCAACTCTAGGATCATAATTTTATCACTTGGGTTTTTTCATGCTTGTACTTGGAGACAATCCCAAGTGCACCATTCCATAACTATTGTATTTTCTCCAGAAATATTTAATAAAATGACTCAGATGTTCTCTATTTCCAGTGCTTTCATGGGTGATTATTGATTGTATCTCATTTCTGGATGTTGGTTTGTTTATTTTCTTTGTGTATCACTAAATTTTCTAGTGAGGAACATTACAGTGGTATCAGAGCCTAGATATTGGCTCAGCTGTGGGGAGTTTCTCCTATGAGAGAATGGGACCAACAGAATATTGCATACTGGAAGCAATGGTACCGAAGCAGAAAAAGAGAGTTGGAGATCACTCCAGACATGGCAGATAAGGGAAAGGCAGCAGTAGTAAAATAGATGGGAGAGCTCAAGAGTAGGGAGTAGATGGCCTTTGATAGCCACTTGAAGGCTCTGAATGACTTGACAAAGGGTCGGAAGGAAATGCTAGAGGAGATCAAAATGCAGAACTTGGAGAGAAGCACTCCTAGGGGGTTTCTATTTGGAGAGACTTTGGGGGCCTCTCAACAATTCGACCATCCTTCACCCGCGACACAACCTCCATCAGTGAGTGGGCAAAATCAAGATACATTTCCCTCTTTCATGGCTTTGGCACAAAATGAACCAACAGGGGTCGAAGATCCTTCACAGATAGGAGAGCAATTCAAGGAATGACATTCCATGGGAGGAGACTTCAAGGAAGAACTATTTTTTAGAGATTTCTACAAGCTCAAGAAGAATTAGAAGAGAAAGGGCTATGGAGTAAAGGGCATGCAGAGTTATGAGTTGAAATGAACTATAGGGAGAATTTACTTCCTTTATACAATGGCACTGCCAAGTGCGCTGCTTAGGCCTGGGTTGAGAAGATGGACATGTATTTCCATCTCAACCAAATGACGGAGCTCAAGGCCATCAAGATGGCCACACTGAACTTAGAAGGGGAAGCCCACAACTGGTGGTTTCATGGCTTGGCTACCTTGGGGCATGCCAATGTGACTTCATACGAGGATTTCACCAGGAGGGTGGTGGAGTGTTTTAATCAGTGAGATCCAGAGGCTCACTTCAGGGAGCTAACCCAACTCTGACATACAGGTAATCCAGAGTAGTACATATCACAATTCTTGAGTCTTAGCGATGGTGTTGGACCTATCAGATTCTAAAAGGGTGTACACCTTCATAGAGGGCTTACTCGAGCCCCTACGTGGACTAGTGAAATCATGTAGACCCTCCATGCTCCAAGAAGCAGTTACATGTGCCAGAGATTTACAGTGGGCCATCACCAAGACACAAACACCCTTTCCTGCATGTACTCCCTACCCCCAGAAGGGGAGTGATACTAGACCACCACCACAAAGAGAAACCCAGGGGCGGGGGAAGTTGGATGATGAGACGTGGAGGGACCTTAGGAGGAGGAAGTTATGATTTACTTGTCTGAAGCCTTGGGCACCAGGCAATCGATGCACAGTTAGAAAGGCCCACTACATCGAGGTCTACTCAGATAGTGATCAGGCGGACGAGGTGGAGTTGGAGTGTGTGTGGGAGATGTTGAGAGTCCAACAAAGAGGGTACCACCACCACCACCTCCATAAGGAGGGGCATCCTTTGCTCCATCTGGGGGAGTCCTTGCTTCTTTATGCGGGGTCCCCAAATTTCTGACATTGAGGATTAGAGGTACGATATAGGGGCAGCGGGTTTCAGTCCTAATTGACATTGGGGCTCTCCACAACTTCATAGATGCTTAGTTGCTTCAAAGGATCTGCCTCACCACAATCAAGTTTGAGGGCTTTTCAGTCTTGGTGTCAGGTGACTGGATCATGCAGTGCACTCGGTATGTGCCCGCCTTGACGGTGACCATGGGGAACTACTCCATGATAAACCATTTCCGTGTGGTTGATGTGTTGGACACCAATGTGGTGATGGGTGTCGAGTGATTGTACTCCCTTGGACGAGTTACGAATGCATGCCTCTAAGGACCACTATCTTACCATCTGGGTTGGTGAACTCCATCTCCAACTTCTTCCAATCAGTGGTAAATTGCCCAAGGGACTACAACCACTGACCACCCATCACCACATTAGTGTCTGACACATCAACCACAAAGAAATGGTTTATCGTGGAGTAGTTCCCCATGGTCACCATCAAGGCGGGCACATACCGAGTGCACTACATGATCCAGTCACCCAGCACCGGGACTGAAAAGCCCTCAAACTCGATTGTGGTGAGGCAGATCCTTTGAACCAAATAAGCATTTATGAAATTGTGGGTAGCCCCACTGTCAACTAGGATTGAAACCCATTTCCCTGTATCGTACCTCTAATCCTCAATGTCCTAAATTTGGGGACCCCACATAAAGAAGCAAGGACTCCCCAGGATGGAGCAAAGGATTCCTCTCCTTGTGGAAGTGGTGGTGGTGGTACCCTCTCTACTGGATTCTTGACATCTCCCACACCACACTCCAACTCCACCTCGTCCTCATGATCACTATCTGTGTAGACCTCGATGTAGTGGGATTTTCTAGTTGTGCGCCAATGGCCTAGTGCCCAAGGCTCCCAAAAAGTAAAGCATAAATTCCTCCTCCTAAGGTCCCTCTGTGTCTCATCATCAAGCTTCCCTTGACCCTGGGTTGCTCTCTATGGCGGCGGTCTAGTATCACTCCCCTTCTGGTGGTAGGGAGTACATGCAGGAAACAGTGCTCATGTCTTAGGGATGGCCCACTATAAATCTTTGGCACAAGTAACTGCTTCCTGGAGCATGGAGGGTCTGCATGAATTCACCAGTCCACACAGGGGCTCAAGTAGGCCCTCTATGAAGGTGTACACCCTTTGAGAATCTGATAGGTCTGACACCATCACTAAGACTCAAGAACTCTGATATGTGCTGCTCTATATTACCTGTTTGTCAAAGTTGGGTTAGCTCCCTGAAGTGAGCCTCCAGATCTCGCTGATCAAAACACTCCCTTGGATGAGTTAGTAATAATTGGAAGAAGCTAGAGATGGAGTTCACCAGCCTGGATGGTAAGATGGTGGTCCTTAGAGGCATGCATTCGTACCCACCGCAGACAATCTCAGCACATAGGATGGAGGCAGATCTGCAACATGGAGACATTGCATGGGCAGTAGATCTGAGGGTTTCAAAGGTTCGGGGGAAAGCTCAACCACCACCTCCAAACATATAAGCCTTGCTAGATAGGTACTTAGTGGTATTTGGAGATATTCCACCTGGACAGCCACCAGACAGGGGATTCGAGCACACCATTGAGTTGGAGCCTGGTGTGCAGGTGGTGTGCAGGTAGTGATTACCACCCCTTATAGGCACCTTAAGGCTTATAAGGATGAGATCGAGCAAGCCATAAAAAAGATATTGGCATTGGGCCACATCAAGCCAAGTTCCAGTCCATTTGCTTCTTCAGTGGTGCTGGTGAAGAAGAAGGATGGGACCTTGCACATGTGCATTAACTATCGAGTGCTCAACAGGAAGGCATTGAAGAACTGGTACCCCATTCCTCGCATCGATGAGTTTATGTATGAGCTTAGAGGATCCAAGTACTTCTCTAAGATAAATTTGTGTTCAAGGTACCATCGGATCAGGGTGAGGGATCGAGACATTCCCAAGACAGCCTTTCGATGCCACTATGGGCACTTCGAGTTTTTGGTCATGCCCTTTGGGTTGACCAATGCCTCAGCTACCTTCCAGTCATGTATGAACCATGTGTTTCCTAGGCGGTTTAGGAGGTTTGTATTGGTGTTTTTTGATGACATACTGATATACAACCAGACTTCGGAGGAGCATCTCCAACATGTGGAGGAGGTGTTGTGTATTTTGGAGGAACAATAGTTTTATGCCAAGTTGTCCAAGTGTGAGTTTGGGCCTGACCGAAGTGCTCTACTTGGGGCATATTATTAGCGCATATGGGGTGAAGGTACATGAGGATAAGACATAGGCTATCCATGATTGGCTAGTACCCATAGATGTGACAGTGCTAAGGGGCTTCTTGGGCATCTGCACATATTACCAAAAGTTTGTCAAGGAGTTTTCGTAGTTAGTAGCTCCTCTCACGGATTTCACTAAGAAAGGGGCTTTCGCATGGACTGATGGGGCACAGTCAACTTTTGACTGCTTCAAGGAGGTGATGAGCAGTTGTCCAGTATTGGCACTTCCATACTTCTCCTAGCCCTTCATTGTGGACTTTGATGCATCGAGGGAAGGAATCAGGGAAATATTATCTCAGGATGGGCACCCCATTGCTTTTGAGAGTCGGAATCTTTTACCACATTAGAGGTTATATTCTATATATGACAAGCAGATGTTGGCCATCATGCATGACTTGGCCATATTTCGGCAGTACTTCATGGGTAACAGATTCTGAGCGAATACTGATCACAACTGTCTTCGTCACTTCATGGGGCAGCGGGGCTTTAACAATAGATAGCATAGATGGGTCAGCAAGGTGTAGGCTTATGATTTTGAGACCCGCAGTCATCTCTCTCATGAGCATTTGCCATGATTGGAAGGCCTAGTTGTTGGTAGAGTATTCCAAAGACAGGAGGGCATGAGAGATTCTGGAGGGGACCCATGTAGATGAGCACTACCAGGTCATAGACGAGATCATCTACTACAAGGGGCACATATTTCTAGTTCCCAACTCGCAGTTGAGGGAGAGAGTGCTCCTGGCAGCACATGACTCGCCATTGTCAGGGCATCAGGCGTTCAAAAAAACATACATGGAAGTCAAGGAGTGTTTCACATGGAAGGGCCTCAAGCGGGATGTGTTGAGGCACATACAGGAGTGTGAGGCATGTTATAGGAACAAAGGGGAACTAATTCACCCCGTCAGGTTATTGCAATCGCTTCCCATCCCTGAGGGGAAATGGGAGAGTATCTCCATGGACATCATCATTGGGCTCCCCACAATACAGGGCAAGGATTGCATCTAAGTAGTAATTGATTGGTTGACTACGTATGCCCACTTTTTCGCCATCCCAACCCGGTATTCAGCTTCATATGCTGTAGAGATATTCTTCAGGGTGGTCTTCTTATTGCACAGGCTTCCTAACAACATAGTGAGTGACCAGGACAGCAGGTTCATGGGAGGATTCTAGCAGGATCTCTTCAGATTGGTTGGTAAAAGCTCAATCCTAACACAAGCTACCACCCCCAAATAGATGGCTAGGTCGAGTGAGTTAATCGGTTGTTGGAGGGGTACCTCAGGAACTAAGTGACTGGGCAGTAGAGGGCTTGGATTTGGTGGCTGCACTTGGGCGAGTATTTCTACAACACCACCCATCACATGTCCATCGATATGACTCATTTTTGTGCCTTGTATGGTTATGATGCATTATCTTTTGCTGACATTGTTTTTGGAGACAACCACGCCCTAAAGGCCAAAGACTGGATCCTAGAGAGCCAATACATCCTCAAGCCTCTCAAGGACAACCTAGTAACGACACAAAATCAACAGAAGATGCACGTTGACAGGCACCAAACTAAGAGACACGTTGAGGAGGGGGATTTGATGTATCTTCAGTTACAACCATACAGATAGTCCACCTCGAAGCAAAAAGGGGCCAATAAGCTACAACCACGTTTTTATGGGCAATACAGAGTGGTCAGACAATTTGGAGAGGTGGCCTATGAGCTGGAGTTGCCCCAGGGGAGTAGAATTCACAACATCTTCCATGTATCATGCCTCAAAAAGGTTTTGGGACAACAAGTGACAGCAACACTAGAGATACCCCCACTGGATGATGAGGGCCATCTGGTTTTGGATCCTAAGGCCATTTTGGAGACCCGACAAAGGAAGTTGAGGAGCAGGACCATTAGGGAAATTTTGGTGCGTTGGAAGAACCTGCTAGATGAGGATGCCACATGGGAGGGTGAGCAAATTTTGGAGCACCAAGCGCTGAAGTTTCTTAAGGGCAAGCAACATTTGGGTGGGGAGGACTGTCATGTCCCTTCCCAAATAAATTTGTAACAATTTTTCATAAATTTTGATAAGTAAAATAACCCGAGCAATTTTGACTTAGGGACATAGAAGAAAGGAAGGTTGAATTAGATTGCTAGTGGAAGGTCGGGGCCACCCATGTAGAATTACACACTTGGGAAAATTGAATTGGATTTAAGGGGAACTGAATGGCTTGGAGAGGGGCCCACATGAGGGCAGGAAAGCCCACGAAGATATAAGGAGGAATATCTCCTCAATTTGGGTATTCATTTTTTCACATCGAACTTACTTATGTTTGCTCGAGCTGCTTAGCCGAGTTAACTAGTTGTTTAGTATCGAGTTTCTCAAGCGGGAGACTCAACCTTTCCTTCAGGGGACTTCGAGTGCCACCCTAGGAAGGTGTTTCACACTACCTTGAGGAGAACCAGAGGATATATGGGGCCATACCACTTAGCCTTCGAACCAACAGAGTGTATTTCTAGAACAAGCAGAAAGGGAAACACGCAGAGGCGGTTGGGAGTTCATCTAGGCAGCACTTTCTGGGAAATATTGGGGAGTTGGAGTACAACAAAGGATCAGCCTTTAGGAGGAGTTTGGGAGTAGAATGTTGATGCATTTGGGCAACTCAATTTATAGCTTTGGTGGATTGTGTAGATGGCCTTTCTAGGGCTCACATGGGAGCTAGTGGAGAGAGTTATGGAGTTGGGGTCAGTTGGGAGAAGGGAGGAAAGTCATAAGGGACATAATCTCAGTGTTTGGGGCATATTTGGAGGGCTTTCCCAACCAATTCTAGATAGGTCGAGTTTGCCAGCGTGAGGAGGAGGACATGGTCCTTGAAGGTCGATTTTCCTGGGTTTGAATGAGGCCAAACCCTTCCTGGGTTTTGGTGGGTTTTTGTTGAAGAGTTGGGAGATGAGGTTGCAGAAATTTCTGAGCATAGGAAGCAAGGTTTCCAGCAAATCCTTTCCAGCAGGTAGTGAAGATTACCTCTAGAGAAACAGTTGGGTCGCTCTAGGCTCATCATTTTCTCACCTGGGTTTTTTCACGCTTATCCTTGGACACAAGCCTAGGTGCACCATTCCATCACTATTGTATTTGCTCCATAAAGATTTAATAAAATGGCTCATATGTTCTCTATTTCCAGTGCTTTCATGGGTGATTATTGATTGTATCTCATTTTTGGATGTTGGTTTTTTTTTTTTTTTTGTGTATCACTAAATTTCCTAGTTAGGAACATTACATAAAGATGCATATGTAGCTTAGTAAGAAGCAACACAAGAAGAGGCACTTGTGGCAGAAAATTCATCAGAGATAGGAGAAGCTTTAATGATGAGTAAGGTCTTCTCGAAACCAACCAAGGAGATTATTGAACCAGCACATAGAAAATCCTTATTTAGGATTCTTTGCAAGGTCGAAGGAAAATGTTGCAAAGTGATGGTTGACAATGGAAGCACTGACAATCTAGTTTCTACAAAAATGGTGGAAAAACTTGGATTAAAAATACTTAAGCATCCAACACCATATAAATTGTCATGGTTGCATAAAGGTCTTTAATTATTGGTAAATGAGTAGAGCAAAGTGGAGTTACAGATAAACCAATATAAGGATAAGGTAGTTTTTGACATCATGCCAATGATGTTTTCCACTTTCTTTTGGGACAACCTTGGCAATTTGATAGGAAAGTGGTGCATGATGGAGAGAACAACATCTATAAGTTTGAAAAGGATGGTATCAAGCACACTCTTGTACCATTGAAGGAAGAAAGTACAGCTGGGACAAGTAGTTCATAAGAATTGTTGTTGGGAGGAAAGGAATTTCTACAAAAAATGGAGAAAGAAGAGTTCAACTATGTGGTGGCCTAAAAACCAAAGGTAATACTTTTGCACACTAAAATTGCAGATTTGGTTGTTAATATTCAGGAAACGTTGCAAGAGTTTATTTATATCGTCGTAGATAAATTTCCAAGTGAGCTACCGCCTAAGAGGAATATCATCCATCACATAGACCTCATACCAGGAGTAAGCCTTATGAATGAAGTTGCTTACCGAATGACACCCAAGGAGAAAGAAAATATAAGGAAGCCTTCATTGTCCCTACGATACTTAGTCCAAAGAAAGATGGAGAATGGAGGATGTGTACAGATTCTAGAGCAATCAACAAGATTACAATCAGGTACAGATTTCTGTTTCCATGGATGGATGACATGGTGGATTGTTTGAGTGCGGAAACCTACTTTTCAAACATTGATTTGAAGAGTGGTTACCATCAAATATGGATCAGATAAGGGGATGAGTGGAAGACAAATTTCAAGGCAAATAACAGACTATATGAATGGTTGGTCATGCCATTTGGATTGACAAATGCACCAATTACTTTGATGTGGTTGATGAACGAGGTCTTAAAGGAGTTCGTTAGTGAGTTTGTTATTGTTTATTTGGATGATATTTTGATTTCCAGCCAAAAAAAGGAAGAACACCTTAGGCATGTAAGGTATGTTCTAGAAAGGTTGCAGCAAGAGAAACTATTGATTACCCTGGAGAAATGTACTTTCATGAGGTCTGAGTTGCTATATTTAGGCTTTGTCATTTCAAACAATGGGATGAAAATGGATCCAAAAAAATAAAGGTAATTGTAAGTTAGTATTCAACCAAGAACAATTTTGAAGTTAGGAGTTTTCATGGTTTAGTTAGCTTCTATCATAAATTCATCAAGAATTTCTGCGGTATTTGTGCCCCTATCATTGAAACAATTCAGAAGGATTGATAGCCATTTTTTTGGATAGTGGCAATAGAGAAAATATTCCATCTCTTGAAGAAAAAGATCACTAAGAAACTGGTATTGAAGCTACCTGAATTCAATTAGCTTTTCCAAGTTAGATGTGATGCTAGTGGTAACACCATTGCAGAAGTATTGAGTCATGAAGGCATACTTGTTGCATACTTTAGCGAGATGTTGAATGATTCAAAGCAAAAATACTCCTCTTATGACAAGGAATTTTATTCGGCGATTCAATCCATGAAGCACTGGAGGCACTATTTGATGCCTAAGGAGTCTATTTTATTCTATGACAATTATGCATTATAGTATATAATGCAACAACACTAGTTGAACCATAAGCATTCCAACGGAATTCCTTCAAAGTTTCACCTTTGCTTTGAAACATGTGAGTGAACAAGAGAACAAGGTAGTTGATGCTTTGAGCAAGAGGAGTTTGATCATGCAGGATTTCCATGTACAAATTTTGGGTTTTGATTATTTTAAGGACTTGTATGAGGATACTACTAAATTTTGAGAGGCCTTTGAAACATGTAGGAACCCTGTGAGTAGATATAGCAGCCCATGGAAGGAGTTTATGTCGCAGGATGGTTTGTTGTTCAAGAACAATTAGTTATGTATCCCTTGTTTCTTAATGAGAGATAATATGATGCAAGAAAAGCACAATGGAGGATTGGCAGGGCATTTTGGTGTGGACAAGACACTTGGGTAGGTAGAACACTTCTACTTCTAGCCAAAGATGAGAGTTGATGTGCATACATATGTAGGAAAATGTGAAGTATATCAACATGCGAAGGGGAGAAGTCAAAATAGGATTGTATACTCCTTTTCCCATTCCTAGTAGACCATGGGACTCAGCGGGTATGTATTTCTGTTTTAGGTTTACCAAGAACACAATGAGGTAAGGACTCTATACTTGTAGATGTGGAAAAATTTACGAAGATGGTTCACTTTATCCCATGTTGCAAGAATAGTGATGCTACACATGTGGCCCATTTGTTTTTCAATGAGATTATTTGATTGCATGGTTTTCTAAAGAGTATAATATCTGACAGGGACATCGGGTTCATATAAAATTTTTGGAGGACTTTGTGAAAGAAGCTTGGAACAAATTTGAACTTTAGCTCAGCCTGTCATCCATAATCTGATGGGAAAATTGAAGTTGTGAACAGAAGTCTCAGGAACCCAAGTAGTGGGATCTTGTGTTAGCTCAAGCTAATTTTGCATACAATATTTTCACCGAATAGGAGCACTAGGAAGAGTCTGTGTCCAATCTTGTACGGAATGCATCCTAGAGGAGTTTGTGAGCTAAGATATTTTGGTAAACTTGAGAAGAGAAGTGTTGATGGGGAGGATTTTGCAGCAACAATGAGTGACTTACGTGAGGAGATCAACATAAGCTACATGACAACAGCCACAAGTACAAATAAAGAGTATATTTAAGAAGAATAGAGGTAAAATTTGAGGTAGGAGAAATGGACTTAACGCACGTGAGGAAAGAGATATTCCTGAGAGGGGAATATAACAAACGCAAAATGAAGAAAATAGGACCCTACAGAAGACTCAGTTTTTTTTTCAAATGCTTATGAATTTGAGTTATCTATGGGCATAGGTATCTCACTTATATTCAATGTGGCTAATTTGTACCCCTATCAAGCTGGTGATGAAGGTGCCACTACAGCGAATGGGACTAGTGGAGAAGTACATGAGCAAATATGGATGAAGAAGATGCCTATGGCAGACGATCTAGAAGCTAAAAGAATCTTAGACACCAGAGTTTCAAAGCACAATAGGGGAAAAGAGTAGCTAGAGTTTTTGGTGAAGTGGAAGAATTATCTGATGGAGGATTCTAAATGGATGAGTTATACAACTCTACAAAAGGTAGGTTGCTGGGTAGAGGACTTTATGAGCAAGAGCTCATGAGTTTTCCTTTCATGTGCGTCTAATGCAAAAGGTTTAGACCGAGCTTGAGAGGTGAAGAAATGGAGTGAGCTTAACAATGTGGTGGACTGGCCACATGTTAATGATGGCAAAAGATTTGGTTGTTTTGTTAGAGTTGTAAATATTTAATTTAGGGGAGTTTCAGTTTTTTTTAATAAGTGGAGATATTCTTCTATTGTAAATATGATTTTAGTTTCTTAGCTTGTAGAGAATATGAAATGATTCATATTGGTGACTCTTGGTCGTACCATGTGGATTTTTTTTCAAAATAGAATGAATGTCTGGAGAAAATGAGAGAGGGGAAGTAGAAGAAAGGGATCATGATTCTTTTTGCAATTACGTTCTTGTTTTTGCATTTTGATATATTTTCCTTTTTGTGAAAATAGAGAGATCTTCGTTCATGTGTGGATGGAGTAGTTGTATAGTAATGGGACTGTAAGTGATACAATTTGACTTGAATTGAAATTCATGTGTTGAATCAAATTGTTGTAGGTTATGAACTGTGATAAGTAGTGACTTCATTCCTATGTGTTGTTTACCTTTGGAAATCAGTACTTATTCCATCTACTTATGTTAATGATATGTGCCTGAAGCTTTAAATCATTTTGATTGTTCATATTTTATGGATGCCTGTCAAAATAGTCACCCAACCTGTAGATGAATGTGCCACTACATTCAAGAGTAGGGTTGCGTGGGAATCTGATTAAGTTTGAGCGTTGAAGCAAAGCCTCTAGTGTGAACGATGTCACACCTTTTTTTTGTGGAGTGTGAGAATAATCCTTAGTAAGGCAGATTATGGAGATCATTCCTTGAGTATGGGAGACATGTTAAGACAATGAGAGATCATTTTGGTAAGAGGACAAGGACACAATGTTCGAAGGAGGACCTTATTTCTACGATGTTGTAGGCCTCTACATGTGGCCATGGATGATGAACTTTGTTCCAAAATGTGAAACATTCACATCGGTACCAGTATGGATTAGACTCTACTCCCTTCCTCTAGATTATTGGTTATCGGGGTCTCTGAAGACAATAGGCAACAAATTGGGGCATTTTATAAAGATTTCAGATGCGACTCTGAAAGGAAAATATACCTCCTTCGCTCGGATATGTGTGGAAATGGACTTATCTGGGGCACTTCTGGACGCGATCATTTTAGAAGTGTATGAAGAAGAATGGGTGCAGGCGGTGGACTATGAACATGTCCCATTTAGGTGTCATAAATGCCATGAACATGGGCATCTATACAGAGACTACCCAACAAATAAAATGGAAAGAAACGTCAAAATCACCACTGATAAAAATCTTGAGGGTTTCACCAAGGTCGGGGGCAAAGTGAAATGCGGGAAGCGGCAACAAAAGAAGATTCATGAGGATAGACAACTGAGCCAAAATAGTTTCAAGATCCTAGAAGAAGAAGTTGAAAACAAAGGAATAAACCAGGAATCGGAGATCGCTCCCACTGAGAAGGAAAGGGATGCACACATGGAAGATATGCTAGAGAATAGCTAGCAAAAGGAGGATCTGCCAAACAGTATGGAGATAAGTAGGGACCATGAGATGACCCCATGTGAGGCTGGAACGGAGGACCATGAACCACAACATATTCTAGAAAGGGATAATTTAGATCTAGAGAAGTTTTTGGAACAAGGTAGCACCAGAGGAGTGGATTCCCTGCCAAAGGATGATTTTGATAGGGTGCAACAGCTCTTCCTCTGGACATCACAATCAAAGGGCTCTAGAGTCAAAATAAATCATGAAATCCAGGAGCATAAGGGGGTCAAAATGGTGGAGGAATCACAGATACAATCTCCCAAGAACCCGGGTAGGAAGAGAGGAAGAAAAAGACAGAATGAGCTACTGAACGAATGTGGGAAACTCATGATTAACTTAGTTAAGATGAGAGATATCACTAATTATTATTTACAAATCTTTCTTAATGAAGCTTACAACCTGGAACAATAGAGGTTTAGGAAGTAGAAGGAAACAAAGAAATCTCAACAGTAGAATAAAAGAAGAAAAACCAGATATGGTTTTTATTCAGGAAACAAAATGTTTGATGGACAAAATTAGAGAAATACATAACAAATGGTTAATCAAGTACGAGTATCTAGAGGTCAAAGCAAACAACTTGGCGGCGGGGATTCTTACACTTTGGGATCCCCAAAAACTTGGAATCCTAGATGTTGAAGCGTCCAGGAACTATCTTTCATTGGTGTGTCAACCTATAGGGGATCAGGAGAGTTACATGATCACAAATGTCTATGGGCCTCAAAAGAAAGAAGACAAGCTCAAGTTTCTCACCTTCCTTGAGGAGCTAAGAGTGAGACGCCTTGAGGTGCTCTGGATTATTGCAGGGGATTTCAATATTATCATATCTCTTACAGAGAAAAAAGTGGATATCAAACAACTAGGTAGAGACTTCATTGCCTTCCAAAACTTCATAATGAACATGGGGTTAGTGGACATTGAAGCTTCAAATGGCACCTTTATATGGAACAATAAGAGGGGAGGGGCTTCTCAAGTCGCCTCTAGGCTAGATAGATTTCTCATCTCAGAGGACCTCTTTTTGTCAGGCCCTGCCATTTCAGCTTCTATTCTTCCCTTTGGAGGATCGGACCATTAGCCTGTACAGCTTGAAGCCACTTTTATGGGCACACCTAGAAATAGACCTTTCAAGTTTGAAAATGCATGGCTCTCTCACCCTGAATTCACCAGCAATATTGACACATGGTGGAGGGAGGATCTGAACATTCTAGGCACTAAAATGTTCTTGCTCCAGCAAAAACTTAAACACATCAAATGCGGGCTTAAAGATTGGAACAAAAAGGAGTTTGGTAATATTTTCAAAGCCAAAAAAGAAGTTGAGAAAAAACTCCAGGAGATCAATCAGATTATCATCACATATGGCTTCACTGAGGAGCAGAAAAATCTAGTTGATTCTCTGCAGAAAGAATGGGAAGATAGATGCATGCAATAGGATATTTTCTGGAGACAGAAATTGAGGGTGCAGTGGATTAGAGAGGTAGAAAGAAACATAAATTTCTTCCATAAATCTACCATAGATCACAGGGCACACAATAGAATCACAAAAATCAAGGATTCTCAAGGAATAGAGCTCATCTCTCATAAAGAAATGGAATCTATCCTTGTTCAACACTTCCTCAACATAGTAGAGGAGCCTCTGGTTGATAGATCTAGGTTCATTAGTAATTTCACAAAGTACATCTCTCAGTTGGTTACCAGAGAAGACAGCCACAATCTCAACAGGCCAGCATCGAAAGAGGATGTCAGTGATGTGATCAATGAAATGCAAAATGGCAAAGCTCCAGGCCCGGATGGGTTCAATGTGGACTTCTTCAAAGCTTGCTAGCGAACAGTCAAGAAGGATATCCTTGAGGTTGTGGAAGACTCAAGAAGATCCAAATCGGTTCTAAAGGCTCTTAATGCCTCCTTCATAACTTTGATCCCAAAACAGGAAAAAGCCATGACTCCGGATGGTTTCAGACCCATAGCTTTACGTGAAGTGGTATATAAAATTATTTCCAAAGTTATCACCAACAGATTCAAGCCCCTTCTTCCAGCTCTCATCTTAGAGGAGCAAACAGGCTATGTGGAGGGAAGACAGATTCTCAATAACATCATCCAAGCTCATGAGGTGGTACGCTCTCTCAAAAGAAATAAACAAGTTGGTATGATCATTCAGCTGGAACTAGCGAAAGCTTACGATAAGTTAAGTTGGTTTTATATAAGGTCAGTACTAAGAGCTTATGGCTTTGACCACAACTGGATAAGATGGGTAATGGCACTAGTATCCACAGTTAGTATTTCCATCTTGATTAATGGCGCTCCTTCAAGAACCTTCATGCCCTCTAGAGATATTAGACAAGGGGATCCGCTCTCTCCCTTCCTCTTTTTTCTTATGATGGAAGGGCTAGGCAGAGCGATCAAAACAGCAAATGCTGAAGGAAGAATCCAGGGTCTCAAACTTACCCTGGATGGAGTGACAAATACTCACCAACAATTTGTGGATGACACGATGCTGTAGGGTATACCCACAGTCAGGGAAGCCAGAGCGATCAAACAAATCCTAAACGACTTTGTAGTGGCGTCTGGCACAGAGGTAAGCCTCAACAAATCAAAATTTTTCTTCTTTAATACTGACATTGCTATTCAGAGGAACATTACCAGAATTCTTGGGTTTCAAAGGGACCAAGTACCCTCCAAGTACCTGGGAATGCCTCTTACAAACAAACCCCTAAGCAAGGGAATGTGGGAGCCGATAATGAATAAGCTTCGGGACAAGATCGGGAAATGGACATGTAGGGCTTTAAATTTGGCAGGATGCCCTGTGCTCATACAAGCTGTCTTACAGGCTATTCCCTTTTTCATGTTCTCAACTCTTCTGGCTCCTAAAGGAGTTCTACATTAGATCAAAAGCATCCAAAGGGATTTTCTATGGGGAAGAGAGGAAGAGAAAAAGAAATGGGCTTTAGTAGCTTGGGACAAGACCTGCAAACCCAAGTCCCATTGTGGTTTGGGGCTTCATGACCCTGAAACCCTCAACAGAGTTTCAGGAGCTAAACTTTGGTGGAGGTGGCTCAAGGAATTACCAACCCCTTGGGCCAAGCTCTGGAAACAAAAATATGCAAAAAATTGGCAAGAGAGGGATCACATTTGAATGTCAGGGTGCATTAAGGGCTCCTACATTTGGAATCTTACTTAGGAGAATAGAGGTATTATCCAACAGCATAGTTTCTGGGAGATCCGAGTTGGGAACTTGGCATGATTTTGGGAGGATAACTGGCAACAGGAACCCAATTTATTCAAGGACGAATTAGCCGCTCTCAAAACTGATACTGACAACAAAGGTTTACTTATGGTAAGTGACTTCTGGGATCAGGTAGGAAACAATGGTAAATGGAGAATTGGAAGGATTTAGGCCACAATGAAGACAGTCCTTTGAAGGCACGGGCAGATTCTCTTGCTCAAGATTTGGAGCAAAGGAATATTATGGTGTCCTCCTTATCTGACCAACTAAGATGGGGAAGGAACACCTAAGGAAACTTTAACCTAAAAGAAGCTAAAAGAATAGCCACAGGGTTTAACGACCAAAACTCTAATCAGGCATGGAAGAACCTTTGGCAGAACTCTCACTGGATGAAAATAAAGTTGTTTGTTTGGCTTGTTCAGCAAAAGAAAATACTGACTTGGGAGAATCTGTTGAAAAGGGGTTTTGTCAGCCCATCCAAATGCCCTCTATGTGGCTTACAAGAGGAGACGATGAATCACCTAATCAACCTCTGCCCTTTCACCTCCACCGTGTGGGATTGGGTGGCCTCAATCTTCAGGCACACTGATCGGGACAGACTCAGCATCACCAACACTCTGAAGAATTGGAGGAAAAACTTCTCAAGCAATGAAATCGTCAATAAATATTGGATTCTAGTTCTAGACTTTGTCATTTGGGATGTTTGGAAAGAATGCAATGGCGGGATTTTCAAGAGCAAGACAAGCACGCCCCAACACATAATTGCAAAAATTCTACGATAGATCAAAGACACAATCAGAGGTTT
Organism: Pinus taeda; assembly: GCA_000404065.3. Lineage (NCBI taxonomy): Eukaryota > Viridiplantae > Streptophyta > Pinopsida > Pinales > Pinaceae > Pinus > Pinus taeda. The sequence continues at coordinate 150,903 of APFE031365931.1, forward strand.
GTTGTGGAAACTTCCAGAGAATCCTCCTCTACCCCAGGAAGCATGTATACTACTACAGTTGGGTCTCTAGTCAATAGTCCCATAGGGCATAAACAAGGGTGTGAGCCAAACAAATGAATGTACGGATATTTGGAAGCCCCCTCCACATGGCTTCTTAAAAGTCAATATAGACGGAGCGTCCAAGGGCAACCCAGGGTTAGATGGTTTTGGGGGTGTTACAAGAGATGAGCAGGGACGCATAAAGGAGATCTTTTATAGTCATTTGGGGAAGGCCACTAATAACATGGTGGAACTCATGGCCTTAGAGCAATGCTTGGAAATCCTGGTGGATTTAAATTCACACAATGCCATCATTGAAGCAAATTCGGAATTAATTATTAAAGAGGCCAAGAAAATGTGCAATGGAACGACACCGGAAAAAGTGTCGAAACATTGGAGGCTATCACAGGTCTTTCACCATATTCACACCCACCTGCAAACCTTAAGAACCGTCAACTTAGTCCATGTGAAAAGAAAAGTAAATATGTTGGCTGACCGTTTGGCGAATGAAGGAGTGATTAGTAAGGGAAGTGGTACTCGGCACGTTTGGGAGTCGATACCCCCAAGTAAACTGTGTGATGATTGTCTCTATCAGGCTACCAAAGATATGGAACACTTCTAGACCTTCAGCAGAGAGAAGGAGGAAGACTAGCAAAAGGCGAGAGGAAAGGAGGGCCTTGGGCTGCGATCTCTCCCAATCGTTAAAACTCAAGGAAAAGAAGATCGAAGAAGGGAAGTGTTTATATAGTTCCTGGTGGAACAGAGGTCGTGGGTTGTTCTAGATGAGTTACTTCAAGAGGGTTTCAAAAAATGAATAACGAATTTTAGTCTCAACACGAGTGGGTCGGGAACAAAGGAAATGAGCTGGAACAATCTAGAATGATGGATCGACAGGATGGACCAACGGTGCTCAGGAGAAATGTGGGAGTAAATATCTGCTTAACCCGTTCGTCAGTCGAATGGTCGCAGTCTGCAGGTTCTTTTGACCTCGTCATCCAACGGATTTCGGGCCGGAAAGAGATTGACCATTAACCACTTAGATGGACCCGAAATCCTATAGATTGAGGAGCTCTAATCTTTTTCGGGTCCAGAATTTTGCTATCCATCGTGCTAATTTTCGGGCCAAAATCATGGTTGACCATTGGATTAAACAGGCTTTGATCGATGGTGCTGGTTCTCCGAGCAACTCTTTGGGTCAGAGGTTTTGTTTCCCATCGAATGGGAAGTGTGTTTTCGATGGTGGGGATTGCAAGTTCAAGATGGGCTTTGGGAAGCTGACCAGAGAATACTCTTGTGCAATTTGGTTATATTTGAAGTCCAAAGGTTTCATTGGATAGTGCTTAACTAGTTCTCCAGTTGAATGGACGCGGTTCGCAGGGTCTTTGGCCTCAGTCATCCAACAGATTTTGGGCCAGAAAGAGCCCAACCTTTAACTACTTGGATGGACCCGAAATCCCATAGATTGATATGCTCTAATCTTTTTTGGGTCCGGATTTATGTTATTCATCGTGCTAATGTTCGGGCCGAAATCATGGTGGACCGTTGGATTAAATAGTCTTTGATCGATGGTGTCATTTCTCCGCGCAGCTCTTTTGATCGTAGGATTTGTGAACTGTCGGATGGGAAGTTCGTTTCAACAGTGGGGATAGCATGTTCAGGTTCAGGCTTGGGGAGCAGACAGGAGAAGAATGATTGGCGCAATTTTGGTATTTCTCAAAGTCTGATGATCTTCGCAGTTTATATGAGAAACCAGTGAAAAGAAAGAAACTTGTATCTCGACTGTTAGGGTTCCTTAGTCTTTTGATGAAGAGTTGATGTAACCCCATGAGATATTGTTTGATCTTGGGTCATGTTAATCTTGTTAATGGTAAACCAGTAACGGGCTTGTCTTGTGATGGCAAGCCAGCAACAAGCTTGTCTTTGCATTGGCAAAGACGTGTATCACATGTATTACACTTTTACGGTTAATAGAAGGTTCCACTCTTACTTGACCAAAAAAAAAAGAGAGATCATTTTGGTAGAGAATAAAGTATCTTCACCTTCCCAAAAGCCGAAAACAGAGTTTCTGGAAGTGCTACAAAAATATTTCGCAATGCCTACAGGTTTTTTTAAATGTTGCTATGAAAATATTTCGCAGCTCCTACAAATAGTTTTCTTTGGGTTGCGGTTGAGCCAGTTTCACCTTTTAGTATGCCCACTTCCACCACAAACAATGCCTCTGATCCATAGACAATAAGTGCAGACACCAGGCTCCAAGTACTGAACAACAAGACAAAATAAAAGCCATACCATGATTCAAAGTAAAAACAAAAAACAAAAAAACCTGAAATGCAACACAAAGGAGTGAGGACAAAGTTGCTTCATATCATTGAACAATAAAACCCACATATAGAGAACCAACTGATAGCACAATTGAAATTCATATTCACTAAAAAAAATTAATACCAAGGACGAACACAAAAAGTCCCATATTGTGAAAGCCAAGAAAAAAATCTATATCACTATAACGAGATTTTTAAAATGACAACAAAAAAACATTACAACTCATAAATTAATCCTGGTCGGATGAGATGAAACCTCACCTCCCTTCACATAATGCACGTACCTCTGCCACCCCCACTGCATTTACCATGCATTTATAACAAAGCCACTTGCTTTTTGAGCCCAAACACAAGTTAGTGGATCTCAACCATGCCATAACGAAAAACAAACACATGTATAATGGACGCAACTTACAAAAAGGCCCGACCACCACCCTCATTTACACCCCCATCCAGGGTCATATTCAATAATGTTATTGAAATAGTTAAAAACATTTTTTTTAATAAAAATTAAGTTATTCCTTTCAAGTTTACTATTGTATTTATAAACCTTTTATATTTGGATTATTTAACAAAAAGACTAAATCAAGTTCCTTTACAAAATGTCCACTCACAAACATACTTACTAGATAGATGAATCGTAAGAACTTATTGTAGCTAAAGTTGTAGAAATCAATGGACTAGATCAAAAATTCGATTGAATATTAGAATTATAAATTTCTTATTAGAAATTTAAAATTAGTACACGTGATTGATACAATCATGTAGAAATAAAATTTATTATTTAAACTAATTTATTAATGGTAAGATTGGAATGCTACATTGTTTTTTCTTCCTTCCCCCATTCAACATTCAACATTGAGTTATTTGCATCCCTGAGAAAATTTTAGTATTTGGATTAATATTTTTTTATTACATTTGTTTAATTCTCTTTCTTTTAAATGATAATGGTTATCGGTTTAAATATTATTTATATAAGCAAGTTGAAACAAATGGATATGGTCAAAATAAGCTTCAAGGGTTAGCTCAGTTCGTTTAGTTCTCGTTGCTAAGTACCTCACTAGTTGGGAGGTCACTGGGTCAAATCTCCTCGACGGCCTTGAGGTTAGGCCCTGCTTGTTTGGCCGATAGGTTGATCTGCCTAATTTTTCCTGTGGATGTAACGACCACCCACTGTCCGTGAACCACCCTTAAAAAATAGACATGGTTAGAATGGAATATTTGTTAATGACCTTTTACAAAATTTTAACTTTGAAATTTTGAAAAAAATGCTACAATATCTACAATATTTCATTTGTACATTCGTCAATATTGACCTAACAAAAACCAAAATTTACAAAGCATTAAAATGCTACATTAAACCATGAGGAATTATTCTTCAACTTTAATTTATGAGTCTCTTGATTAACCATTAAGGAAGAGGGACATAGCCCTTTTCCATGCCACAATAATTCACCTTGATTTAGCCTTGACCCCAAATTATGCATGCGATCAGCCTTGGAGTTGTTTGATTTGAGAACATGAAGACATTTCTTCTTGGGGATAGACTGATGCAGCTGATAAATCTGCTTGAAAATCTTACATAACTTTCTATCTAAGGGGAGAGATCTTGAATATAAATGGTGAATTATATTCATGGAATCACCAAAAACAATCACCTCCTAAATTCTTAGATTCATAATTTGCCTCAAACCCTAATATAAGGCATAGGCTTTAGAAACATTGTTGGAAGTGTGACCTAAACCTCAAGAATGTTGAAAATAGCAACAAGAAATTCTAAATATAGAAGTCCTAAAAATAGCACTGTTATAAATGGCATTTTGGGATACATTTCAATTTTAGTTGGTCCCTGAACTAAAATTGAGAATTAAAATTCGAATTTGATCTTAGCAGTTGTCTCAAAAATAATTAATTAATTCATCTTGAGTTAATTAGTTGGAGAAAATAAAATATGAAGTCTATGTGAAGACATGCAATAGTTTTCCCTTTGATTGAGGAAGTTATCCCTTAATTAAAGTGATCAGGATGAGTTGTAATTAGTTAGCTCAGTTAACTGAGTTAAGTCCAGCTAGATTAGTTCCAACAGTTTGTGGAACTGATTGTGAGTTCAGTTAGTTAATGCATGCATGCATGTAACTACTGCACTTCAGGTAACTGGATGTTCTCTCATAAATAACTCATGCATGTTAGTTCAATCAGAAACCCAGTTGAGATCAGATGATGGGACAATGTACTATCAGTTGCAAGAATATTCCATTGAGGATATCTCTTACATGCAGAAGGAATTCATTCCTTGGAGATTGCGCAGTTACTTCTGAGTTTGGTGAGTTGTGTGAGAGGTGAATTCACACAGGTGGCAGTCAGAGGACCCAGGAGAAACTGCGTAAGAAAATTGGAGGCTTGGAGGACTAAGGGAATGCATATGTTGTGTCTATTCAGTCTATGAGCAGCATTGAGGGATTGTACTGAGAGTCGGATAGCTTGTGAGCTAAAGCTTTATGTAATCTGGAGATATTTCCACTTGTATGATAATATAGAGATCGGGGCTTTTAGCTGAGGCTTTCCCCAAAGTATCTTTATGTGTTCATGTGTGGTTGATTTCTCATTCCGCAAGTTTGTTTGTAGAAGTAGATCAAGTATTTTGCTTTAGTATATTGCATTATCAAGTGATCTACAGTGGGAAATTCTACATGGTATCGGAGCAAAGGTGATCAAAGCGAAGAACAATATATAAAGAAGGGAGAAGTTATAAGTTTGAAGTTCCTGATTATAGAAAGCGAATTCTTATCACATCTCAAATTTCACCAATGGCATTCAACGATTTGAGACTCAAGTATGCCCTTGATGGCATCTCGAATTATATAGCTTGGAAGGATCGCATGAAAGTGGTATTAGAGGACAATGGTTCGAAGGACTTCATTGATCAAGAAGTCCCCAAGCCAACAACAACTAATTCCCAAGAATTGGTGAAATGGAAGAAATGTGTGGCTAGAGCGAGGAGAATCCTTCTGGAGGGAGTTCGAGACCACACAGTCTCAAGTCTCCATGGGAAGGAGACGTCGTTTTCAATGTGGAAAACATTTAAGGATCTATATCAGAATAGCAGTAATCAGAGGAAGCTAGCGCTGAAAGACAAGTTTCGGAAAATTAAGTGTGAAAAGGGCGATGCGATATCTACATATCTGAACAAGGTCACCACCTGCAGGGATGAGCTTGGAAGTGTAGGGATCACGACAGCCGACGATGACATGGTGAGTCTTGCTCTCCTCAGTCTTCCTAAGAGCTGGCATAGCTACCAAGACTCGGTAAATGGAAGAGAGAAACTACCAAATTGGGAATGACTTTGGTCAGATCTGATGCAGGAGAAGATAAGGAGAAGCACCAGAGATGGATCTTCATCAAAGCAAGATGATGAAGAAAATATAGCCTTAGCAAGTAAGGCGAGGAAAGGGAAAGGGAAGCCTTCCCATTCCAAATCCAGTTCTTCCCATGGTGGGAAGAATATTGACAAATCGAAAGTGAGATGCTTTCATTGTCATGAGGTGGGCCATTATGCTACAAATTGTCCACAGAAGAAATCCAAGAAGGGATCCTCAAAGGGATCAAATGGTGAGGCACTGGCCTCATAGTTCGAATTGGATTCACCCTCATCGCATGTATGGTTTCATCGATGGTGGGGTGTGTTTAGTACCTGGACAATGGAGCTTCATCCCACATGACTGGCAACAAGAATATTTTTAGTACCTTGGAGGAGAAGGACCTCCAGATGCACATCGAGATGGGCAATGATGGAAAGTACTATGTTTCAGGTGAAGGTACGGTTGTGTTTTAGAGGGAGCATGGAGCTCCTCTCACCCTGACTGATGTGAAGTATGTGCCTGGTCTAAAGAAGAATCTTGTGTCTGTCGCTATGCTGGAAGACAAAGGCTATGATGTAGTCTTTAGTAAAGGAAAGGCATTCCTGAGGCATATCGGCACTAGACAGACCAAGAGGATTGGGATTCGAGTAAAGAATCTCTACAAGCTGGAGGTAGATGACTGTGCTACCTTGAGTTCCAAAGCAAAGTTGGTGTAGAGCTAAGATGTTGGTGAGCTATGGCATTAGAAGATTGCGCCACTTGCACCATGGGGCCTTGAAGATCATGCAACAGATTTCTACCGGACTTCCCAAGGGAAAAATGGAGCAAATGGATACATGCAAAGGTTGTACCTTGGGTAAGTATGCGAAATCTTCCTTTTAGGATCGAGACAGTAGAGTTGGAGCAATCCTGGAGCAAGTTCATACAAATGTGTGTGGACCATTCTCTGCAGCCTCCACCGCTAAACAAAGATACTATGTTATTTTTATTGATGATTTTTCTCGTAGATGTTTGATCTACTTTATGCAGAAGAAGGATCAAACCTTCTCAAGGTTTTGTGAGTTCAAAGCCTTGGCAAAGAAAGAATCTGGAAAGAAAATAAGGGCCTTGCGAAGCGACAATGGTGGAGAGTATGTCTCCCAAAAGTTTAAGGACTTCTATGCAGCAAAAGGAATTAAACAGGAGTTGAAGGCACCCCATAACCCACAACAGAATGGAGTGGTTGAAAGGAAGAGTAGATCGATTGTAGGAGAAGCTCAAGCGATGTTGCATGACCAAAGCCTACCATTTCATTTGTGGGCTGAGGCATGCAATGCAACAGTATACTTGCAGAACAAAAGCCCGCATTGTATACTGGGAATGAAGACACCAATGGAGTCCTTTTCTGGGAAGAGACCAGATGTGAGTCACTTCAGGATCTTTGGATCATCGGTTTATTGCCATGTGACCAAAGATGCCCAGAAGAAGCTAGATCTAACAGCTGAGTTGGGGATACTTGTGGGGTACACTAATACACCCCACAACTATCGAGTGTTCTTGCCTACCAGTCCGAGGACAGTGGTACGCAAAGATATGAAGTTCGACGAGCATAAATCCATGCGAGTATCACTTGAGAGGGAGCTCAAGTTGCATGCAGAGGGGAACTTTTAGTTCCTAAGGAGGAGGAGCCTTAGACTGATGCAGAGTAGCCACATGCCGAGGATCTGGGAGTGGAGACATGCACTCATGCAGAGTCTTCCAGATATGGGCAGAAATGCTCAAGGGAAGCTGACAAATTGATGTTAGATGCGAGAGAGAATGTGGGACAACCATCTTCTCAGTGCAGACAGAGGAGGTCACCTGAGCGGCACACTAGTTACATGGCCCTAGTTGGGGACTGTGTAGAGACCAAACCTTCTTCATTCGAGGAAGCAGTGTAGCAAGCAGTCTGGGTTGATGCTATGGTGGAGGAGTATGACTCCATCGTTCGGAACTGTGTTTGGGATGTTGTCCCAAGACCAGAGGACAAGTCAGTGGTAAGTTCCCAATGGCTTTACAAGGTAAAGCAAGCAACTGATGGCAGTGTTGAGAAACATAAGGCAAGGTTTGTTGCCCGTGGTTTCTCATAAGTCAAGGAGATCGACTACAATGAGACTTTTGCTCCTGTAGCAAGTTACTCATCTATCAGATCGATGTTGGCACTATCAGCTCAAATGGGTTGGAAGGTCCATCAGATGGATGTGAAGACTATGTTCCTCAATGGGAATATTGAGGAAGAGGTGTACATTGAGTAGTCGGAAGGTTTTGAGACCTTCATTCATGAGTCGCATGTGTGCCGACTCAAGAGGGCTTTGTACAGGCTGAAGCAAGCACCTCGTGCTTGGTACACCAGGATCGACAATTGTTTCACCGGGTTGGGCTTCACCAAGAGTGAAGCAGATGTGAACCTTTACCACATCATGATAGAAGGTAAGCCATTGATCATTGTTCTTTATGTTGATGATCTGATATTGACAAGTGATGATCAGTTGATCAAGTCTTGCAAGGAGGACCTTGCAAGAGAGTTCGAGATGAAAGGCATGGGTCTTATGCACTACTTTCTAAGCATGGAAGTGTGGCAGAAGGATGGGTAAGTGTTTGTGTCTCAAGGCAAGTATGCCAATGAGATACTCAGGTGATTCCACATGGAGAAGTGAAACCCCATGCAAACTCCTCTAGCTGGTAACTGGAGGAAGGAGGACGCTACTTCAGGTGAGGTAGTTGCTGCTATTATTTATCGACAGCTTGTGGGTTCATTAATGTATCTAGTGAACACATGACCAGATTTATGCTTTTCCGTGAACCAGCTGAGTCAAGCTATGGTTCAGCCTAACAAGTTGTTTTGGAAGGCAGCGAAGCATGTGCTAAGATACCTTAGAGGCACATCTCAGTATGGATTGTGGTGCAGTTGAACATAGGGAGTGAAGCTTCAGGGCTTCACAGATGTAGATTGGGCAGGGAGTACATCAGACCGAAAGAGCACTTCAGGAGGAATTTTCAACCTTGGTTCAGTTGCAGTTTCTTGGTACAACAGGAAACAGAGGTTAGTTGCACTTAGCTCAACAGAGGCTGAATACATGACTGCCAATCAGGAAGCATGTGAGGCCATTTGGATGCAAAAATTCTAGTTGGATTGTTTGGTCAGAGGATGGATCCAACTGTGATCTATTGTGATAATTAGAGTTGTATCAAACTCTTTGAGAATCCAGTATTTAATGATAGGTCCAAGCACATCGATATCTGGTATCATCATCTTCGACACTCTGTGGTGAAGAGCATCATGTTGTTGTTGTATGTTTCGACCGAGCAACAGGATGGAGATATTTTGACTAAGGCATTGTCAAAATGCAAGTTCGAGTTCCACAGAGACAGGATTGGTGTGACAGATAATCCCTTTCTTGTTGAGAGGGAGTGTTGAAAATAGCAACAAGAAATGCTAAATATAGAAGTGCTAAAAATAGCATTGTCATAAATAGCATTTTGGGATACATTCCAATTTTAGTTAGTCCCTGAACTAAAATTGAGAATTAGAATTTAAATTTGACCTTAGCAGTTGTTTGAAAAATAATTAATCAATTCATCTTGAGTTAATTAGTTGGAGAAAATCAAACATTAAGTCTATGTAAAGACATGCAACAATTTTCCCTTTGATTGAGGAAGTTATCCCTTAATTAAAGTGATCAGGATGAGTTGTACTTTGAGTTGTAATTAGTTAGCTCAGTTAACTGAGTTAAGGCCAATTAGATTAGTTCCAACAGTTTGTGGAACTGATTGTGAGTTCAGTTAGTTATGTATGCATGCATGTGACTACTGCACTTTAGATAACTGAATATTCTCTCATAAATAACTCATGCATGTCAGTTCAATCAGAGACCCAGTTGAGATTAGATGATGGGATAGTGTACTATCAGTTGTAGGAATATTCCATTGAGGATATCTCTTGCATGTAGAAGGAATTCATTCCTTGGAGATTACGCAGTTACTTCTGAGTTTGGTGAGTTGTGCAAGAGATGAATTCACACAGGTGGCAACTAGAGGACCCAAGAGAAACTGCGCAAGGAAATAGGAGGCTTGGAGGACTGAGGGAAGGCATATGTTGTGTCTATTCAGACTATGAGCGGCATTGAGGGATTGTACTGAGGGCTGGATAGCTTGTGAGCTAAAGCTTTGTGTAATCTGGAGATATTTCCACTTGTATGATAATACAGAGATCGAGGTTTTTAGCTGAGGCTTTCCCCAGAGTATTCTTCTGTGTTCATGTGTTATTGATTTCTCATTCTCTATTATATGTGTTATATTTGATCTTGCTCAAAATCAATTAAGCTTCCGCAAGTTTGTTTGTAGATGTAGATCAAGTATTTTGCTTTAGTATAATGCATTATCAGGGGATCTATAGTGGGAAATTCTACAAAGCACGCCTATGTTCTTATTTATTCTCATGGAAAAATTTGTTTGAAATTCATTAACATTCAAACTTAGGAATCATTCTTTTTTTTCTTTAGTTTAAGGAAACAATTTATTTCAAGCAAGGGTTTATTACTATGCATGAAAAACTTGTATTGAGAAATTTTGTCTAGGCCATTTTTAACATGGACTACTATAAGAAGTTATTTTTGTCAATTTCGTAAAATTTATCATCTATTAAAACCTACTTTAGATCAAAGCTAGAATTTCATTATTTAATCAATGTTTTTTGTTTTGTTTATTCGTTAGGTAATGTGAGTCCTAAGGTGACTAGCACACATAATCTATAGCTTGAGTAGTCACGACCCAAGGGTATCTAAGTTGTCAAAATCACCCAAGAATCACACCCGGCCCAGGCCACACCAACCCTTAGTATAGCAAGATTTTTGCTCACAGAGTTTTGAACCGATGACCTTTTCACCACGGAGTTCTTAACAAAACACCTTGTCACCATCTATTCTACGCCATGTAGGCTTATTATTTAATCAATTTTATTTATAGATAAAAACTACAATTTTAAGTTTGTAATTAGATTGAGATAACTTTTTTGTTTTATTTTACCTATTTAATCACTTTGGGATTGACATGATCTAGAAATATTATTAATTGAAGTACTCGTGTTCATTTCTTATATTACTCTAAATTCACCTAATCAAATTATAGTTTTCGTACCCACTAATTCATTCCAAAATGCATAAAGGTTAATAAATTATTAAATAAAAGTACAATTTCCTTTTTATTGCCTATCAAAGAAAATATAAAATGAATTAGAATAACCATATTATTAATAAAAAGGGATTTTGCCTTACTACTAAGCTAAATAATAATAATAATAATAAAAACTATATTATATTTAGCAGAAGGCTCCCTATTTCACCCTCGTAGAAGGCTCCCTATTTCACCCTTAGGTGGATGTATTGACGTTGACTTTTTATTTTTTTATAAATCGACCAACGAGATTAATTGATAGTGGAATATTCTTCGTCTGATAAACTAAATCAACTGCTACGATTTCACAGAGGGTTGTTGTCTTGTCCTCGTTGATTGATCACCCTCCTTCCACGTGGTTGAATCCACAGGTTTTGTTTCCACTTACCCTATTGGAATAGTTGTCCATTGGTTAATCGCCATCCCTCCACGCAGTTGAATCCACAGGTTTTTGTTTCCGGTTATAGTATTTAATAATTATTATTTAATTCATTT
>APFE031365931.1:162326-207684 GCA_000404065.3 Pinus taeda
GACCCTTGGCATGATGCATGTTGGGGAGGTGGGAAAGGTGACGGGACAGGTGAAGTGAGGAATATAGGAAGGCAAGGGAGGAAAGCATCCATTGTTGGAGTGTTTTCTTGTGGTGGAAGGTGGTATTAAAGTGATGCGGGAGGAAGATGGAACCAGAGATGCCAAGCTCGACAACGAAGGCCATTTGAACCCGGATATGTTATTTGGCCTAACTCCTCCACTATAATTATGTTATGATTGGGGTTTTGCTGGGGTGAGAGGAGGGTAAATAGGAAGAAGGTCTGGGGGTAGAGAACTGCTAGTGGCAATGGGGAAGGCAATTCCCTGGTTTTGTATCCATACCCTCTGCCAAACGAGTAGTGCCTATGACCGTCGAGGGTATAATTGCATGTTGTTGGGTTTCAATACACCGGGTTCCTTAAACCGTGCATGGGGCGAGGCTGACTATTGCAAGTGACTGAGTGAGGGGCATGAGATGGAAGAAGGGGGTAGGGGGAAGCAGTTGGTAAGATGCATGAGGAGAAACCATTATCGTTGCATGAAAAGAAAGTGTTGGGATAACCGGAATTCCTCTCAGGTCGGTGGCAAGGCCAAAGACTCTGAATGGAAAGCCAATTGGGTGGAACTAAGGGGCAACGCTATTAATCCATGTGCAAAGGGGGAAAGGGACTTGAGTCATTTTTGGCAAACTGTAAGGAGAAAGAGGGGATTGTGCGAATGTCTTAGGCAAGGGAAGGTTGATCTGCATGTGAACGAAAGTGATGGGGATTGGAAAAGGGGAGCGACAACGGACTCATTCTATGGACCTCCCCATTGTCGGGCACAGTCTAAGGACCACCTAAGCTCTGAGGCCGAGAGAGAAAGAGCAGAGGAGAAGCATGGGTTGGCGCATACCACTAGCAAAACAATTCACAAAAGGGTCCAAATTGCAATGTTTATTTTTGGTTTAACAAATTGTTGTTGTCACCAGGGTTCAGGCAAGTTGGACATGGCTCATGCTGCGAGGGGACGTGGTTGTGGAAGGAGAGGCTCGACACCTGGGAAAGACAAGGAGCCAAGCACGTCCGAACCATGCAGGAGCAGCAAGTCGATAGAACACCTTATCATTGAAGCGGCAGAGGCTTACCGTGAGGGGACGGATGCAAGAATCCAAAAACTGTTAGAAGAGTGGGAGGAGGAAATAAAACAAGGTAGTGAGACAGAGGAATAAATGGACAATCGGAGGACCTTAGTCTCGGATCTGGGAACACCCGAGGAAGAATTACGCAGTTTAAGAAAACTCTCTACATTTATTGGTTAATGAAGAGTTTATTAGGCAAAGCAATGGAACAGATTTTTGTGGGAATGGCAGCGACACTCCAAGGTATGCAGAGTTACAAGAAGGATTTGCATAAAATCCTCTTTCAGCTTCATAAACAAGACATCATACTAGATATAATTGACTACCACATCCCTTGGATATTGGAACTAAATGACATGCTTGGGGAATCCGCCAAGGATCCGACACTTGTTGAATCTGCCTCGGAGGAGCAGAAGGGATAGACTCTTACTTATGCATATTTTTGTTTTACGCGGATAGATTTTAATTTATGTGATGCAAATATCATTTTAGATAATTATGTAGTGTATGGACATGAAATAGAGACATATCTAGCTTCATTAGAGAGATTAAGACTTTACTGTTTTTGGATGGCTTACAATGCAGACAAGTGGCTGACAAACTTGGTTTCCCTTTGGGGCAAGTTGAGGCCACCTGGTCAATCTTTGTGATGTAAACTTGCCTTTGTTTAATAGAAAATGGAATGGTCCTGCCAAGCTTCACAAAAATATCTATAAATGTAAACAATTATTAATATCAATAAACCCGATGAATTTATATTATAAATCCTTGGAATATGAACCTTTAGATTAATAAACCCAAGGTATTGATAATGTACACCCGAAGGATTAATAAACCCAAGATATTAATACTAAAAACTCAAGGGATTATAAACCCTTGGGTTTATGGTATTAATCCCTTCGGCTTATTAATCTAAGGGTTCATATTCCTAGGGTATAATATTATTCATAGGGTTGATAATATAAATCCCATGGGTTTATAATCATGGTCAACCATGGTCCAATGTCACATTGTGACAAATATTTTCTCATTATGAAAATCAACTATGGTCATGCGTTGCATTGTGACAAAAATTGTCTCCATATGAAAATCAATCATGGTCCAACTTTGCATTTTGACAAAGATTGTCTCCATATGAAAATCAATCATGGTCAACCATGGTCCAATGTCGCATTTTGACAAAGATTGTCTCCATATGAAAATCAAGCATGGTCAACCATGATCAACCATGGTCCAATGACATATTATGACAAAGATTGCCTCCATGTGAAAATCAATCATGGTCAATCATGGTCAACCATGGTTCAAGGTTGCATTGTGGCAAATATTTTCTCAATATGAAAACCAGTCATGGTCAACCATGTTTATTTTAGGGTTTATAGTATTTCTCTTAGGGTTTATATGCCTTGGGTTTATAATATTTTTCTTAGGGTTTATATACCTTGCATTTATAATATTAATCTCGTGGGTTTAATATTTAATTCCCTTGGGTTTATAATCCCTTAGGTTTTTAGTATCAATCCATTGGGTTTATTATTCCCTTGGGTTTATAATATTAGTTCCTTGGGTTTGTTAATCTAAGGGTTCATATTCCTAGGGTATAATATTACTCATAGGGTATATAATACTTATCCTATGGTTTAATATAAATCCCTTGGGTTTACAATAATGGTCAACCATCATCCAATGTTACATTGTGACAAAGATTGTCTCGATATGAAAATCAAACATTCTCAACCATGTTCCAACGCCACATTGTGACAAAGATTGTCTCAATATGGAAATCAACCATGGTCCAACGTCACATTGTGACAAAGATTATCTAAATATGAAAATCAATCATGGTCAACCATCATCAACCATGGTTAATCATGGTCAACCGTCGTCCAGTGTCACATTGTGATAGAGATTTTCTCAATATGAAAGTCAACCATAGTCAACCATGGTCCAACGTCACATTGTGACAAAGATTGTCTCAATATGAAAATTAACCATGGTCAACCATGGTCAAACATCTATTTGTCACAAAGATTGTCTTAATATGAAAATTAATCATGATCAACCATGGTCCAATGTCACATTGTGACAAAGATTGTCTCAATATGAAAATCAACCATTGTAAACCTTGGTTAACCATGTTTATTTTAGGGTTTATAATATCAATCCATTGGGTTTAGTACTATTCCTTTCGGTTCAATATTATTCCCTCGGGTTTACAATCCTTTGGGTTTTTAGTATTAATGTCTTGGGTTTATATTATCATTCACTTTGGTTTATTAATCTAAGGGTTAATATTACTAGGGTTTATAATATAAATTCCTTGGTTTATAATATTAATAATCACTTACATTTATAATATTAATCCCTTGGGTTTATTAGTCATGGGGTTTGTATTCCTATGGTTTAATATTAGTGCTAAGGTTCAACTTTTTTTTAATAAAACGGGTAGCTTTTTTCATTAGATACACTGAAAACGGGCTAGGTCCCATACATTCTTGGAGAGAAAGCTCTCAGAGTTGTTCACCATTTTAACCAAAAGAAGGACCCTATTGCTACCAGCATTATTTACATAACAGCTTTTAACATAGCTTATACTATAAACCTTCCAAAATACTCCACAATACTCTATTGATCGACAAAACATATATGTAACTTGGAAAATAAAACGGCTACTCGCTGCTACCAGGTTCAATTTCTCCCAAGGCCTCGTCGAAAGGCATGACCAGTTCTTCTACGTTATCAGCCCCAGGTTCCAGGTCCTGAATTGCTATGAACGCAACACCTTCAGCATGAGGGACAGAGCCAACGCCAAATCCAAAGACTTCTTTCAACACCCCGACCGTGGTTGTCTCGACTTTGACTTTGATCTTTTCCACCTTGTGACCCAAGCTCAAAACATTTGTACTCAAACTTTCCATGGTTTTCTGGAGTAATTCCATGTCTTTACCAAGACCCGATAGCTGGGCATACATAACCGCCATATTTTCATTAATTTATTTCACTATTTCCTTTATCACTCGCTTGCAGGAGCTATCAACCATGTCCTCTAATTTCCTGTTGCGACCAAACTTTGCCTCGCCAACACTTCCATTCCTAGCAGATGCCATTTTCTTGGCAATTCTTCCCTGAACTGACAAGATCCTATGGTTAACCATCCGCAACTAGCTACTATAAATATTAGTATGTTTCATCCCAACATTAATTCTTGTCTTTTCTTCCATAATTGAGAATCAATTATGCTTCATGGCGAAACAACTACCCTCCATCTCCAACACCACCAAAACAAACCTAGAACGAATAGCGATGGTACCTATCCAATCCATGAATGGAACTGTAATAAATTTCCAAGTAAATAACCGAGGACAAATTCCCCCTTGTCATAGATCATGGCCTCCAAACTTCAGCTATCACACGTATTCAATAACTTCCTACCAACTACCCCTGCTCCCAACGCACTACAGAAATCCATGGGGATGTTGTCCATAATAACTGCCTGATTGAGGTTTTGTAGACCCGTACACCAGTTGTACTGCGTCGGTCTAATAATTTTAGATTGTATCAAGAGATATGACATATTTCAACTGAGTGGTTAATTCGTAAAGAGCCTTTCTCTAATGCCACCCCAGCATTGGCTTGCACGTCTGCCTCTTGGTTGTTGGCAAACAATACATGGAATAATTTAACATTTTCAATTTTTTTTAATATAAATTATCCTTATAATAATTTGGGAGGTTTCAGTTTCACGGAGGTTCTTATGCTCAGCGAGCCTCAAGCATTTTTGGATTACTGTCATAAAGTCACAAATAATTATCAGGTTCCTGATACCCTTAGAGATGTTGATATTTAGTCCCTGCCCAAGAAAAAGAGCTTATGCGTGATTGTTCATGGCATTTCCTAGTCCCCATGCAAACTTTACTTCAGTATTTTCTTCAATGTTTACTATCACCCCTCTCGTTCCAGCCTCCCCGACGAGGGTTCAATGTTATTCCCTTGGATTTTTAATATTATTCCCTTAGGTTTATAATATTAAACCTGAGGTTCCCCGGATGCGGGTGATTGGACGGGTGTCAATGAGGAGCCACATGCCAGCCATGTGTGTCCTCGTGCCTAAGGCAAGCATTCATAGCTCTCCTCGCCGCCATGGAATGTTTGTACAGAGCGAGAGGCAGGCATTCAATGCGAAGTCTGGTGAAAGGGCGAGACTGCAAACTGCAGTTATGGCAAACAGGTTCCGAGGGAAGGACGGACTTGATAAAAAAGGGTGATGGATTGGGCTATAGGAATCAGTTTGCTGTATGCCGCTTTACCCTCCAGGCCACAGCTCCTGCTGGTAACGCTTGCGTGCATTTTTCTGAAGGCTTTCTGCGTCCAGTTGGGTGGCATCTGCGGTCAGTTGGGTGGCATCTACGTTCAGTTGGGGGGCGACTGCGTCACAAGCCCGCAAACTTGGTTGGTGGTTGTCTTCAACCCTGCTCCTGCAATTCTACAAGCCCCCGCTGCTCCTGCACAGATGGTTCGAAGGAGAGGTCCTGCTCGAGGAAGGTCGTCTCGTCCTCCAACCTCAAGGCCCTCCCTTCACTGCTGCCGCTGTCACTGCCATGGAGGGGTTCAGGCCACCCCCATCCAAGCTAGCCAATTCATGGATGCGAGCAGTTCTAATCCTGAACCAGCCCCTGCACCTACATTTGGTTCCGCCATCTTCACATTCGGCAGTTCGATGGACAAACCCCGTATTAATGCACATGTCTCGGTTTTGTTCATCGAGGAATCTCAGGACGATGAAGGAGGTTCGCGCAGTCTGGAGAAGCTCCCAGGTGGAAGCTCAATCGAGGACGGGAAGAAACCTGTGGAGGCATCTGAGCAAGCTCCTAAAAGCCCTCAGGATCAAAAGGCATCGACTTCCAAGGAGGACGATGAGGACGAATGGAACACCCTGCGAGAGAAATACGGATGGTGCAGGGTGGTCGAGGAAAAGCCGGAGGAATAGCCCTCTGCTGGCTCACATCCTCTTCATCCAGTTCTGTTCAGGTTCTGTCATGGTTCATGGCTCTGATTTTTGTCTTTTCAGTTTCAAGTCCAAATCTACTTCTCGCTCTTGTTAATTTTGTAACGCCTGTCAGGCAAACCGTTGATACTCTCATGAGGCCCCTGCGTGGGCAGTACTATTTTGCTCATGTGCCCTTGCGTGGGTAGTCTTGTTTTGATCTTGTGCCCCTGCGTGGGACTAATCTTGTTTGGTATGGTTACTTTGGCCCTATATGGATTGCTCAAGTCTAGTTGTGAGGCCCCTGCGAGGGCAGGTTTTGTGCTGTGTAAGCCGAGTCCAAAGAGCCACAGTTGGCCTTGGACTTACTGATATCATGTCTGTAAAGTTTTATTGTACATAATACAATAGCATAGATTTACTGAGAAAAAAAAAATATTAAACCTGAGGTTTAAATTGTGACAAAATTTGTCTCATGGTCCAACGTCACAATGTCACGACCATGGGAAACCATGGTCAACCATGGTCCAACATCGAATTGTGACAAAGATTGTCTCAATATGGAAAACAACCATGGTCAATCATGGTCAAACATTGTCCAACGTCTCTTTGTCACAACGATTGTCTTCATACGAAAATTAATCATGGTCAACCATGGTTTAATGTCGCATTGTGACGATTGTCTCAATATGAAAATCAGCCATGGTAAACCTTGGTTAACCATGTTTATTTTAGGGTTTATATAACTTGGGTTTATAATATTATTCCCTTGGGTTTAATATTATTCCCTTTGGTTAAATATTATTCCCTTGGGTTTTTAGTATCAACCCCTTGGGTTTATAATATCAATTCCTTGGGTTTATTAATCTAAGGGTTCATATTCCTAGCGTATAATAATACTCATAGTGTTTATAATACTTATCATATGGTTTAATATAACTCCCTTGGGTTTATAATCATGGTCAACCATCGTCCAATGTCACATTCTGACAAATATTGTCTCAATATGAAAATAAATCATTGTGAACCAAGGTCCAAAGCCGAATTGTGACAAATATTATCTCAATATGAAAATCAACCATGGTCCAATGTCACATTGTGACAAAGATTGTCTAACTATGAAAATCAACCATGGTTCAGTGTCACATTGTGACAAATATTTTCTCAATATGAAAATCATACATGGTCAACCATGGTCCAACGTCACATTATGACAAAGATTGTCTCAATATGAAAATCAACTATGGTAAACCATGTTTATTTTAGGGATTATAGTATTTATATTAGGCTTATATAACCAAGGTTTATAATATTAATCCCTTCGGTTTAATATTATTCCCTTGGGTTTATTAATCTAAGGGTTCATATTCCTAGGGTGTAATAGTATTCATAAGGTTTATAATATTAATCCTTGTGTTTAATATAAATCCCTTGGGTTTATATCATGGTCAACCATTGTCTCATTATGAAGATAAACCATGGTCAACCATAGCAAACGTCGCATTGTGAGAAAGATTGTCTCAATATGGAAATAAAACATGGTCAACCATGGTCACATTGTGACAAAGATTGTCTCATGGTCCAACTTCACATTGTCACAACCATGGTCCAATGTCGCATTGTGACCAAGATTATCTCAATATGAAAATCAACCATGGTCCAACATCTCTTTGTTACAAATATTGTCTTCATATGAAAATTAATCATGGTCAACCATGGTCCAATGTCGCATTGTGACAAAGATTGTCTCAATATGAAAATCAACCATGATAAACCTTGGTTAACCATGTTTATTTTAGGGTTTATAATATTTATCTTAGGGTTTATATAACTTGGGTTTATAATATTAATCCATTGAGTTTAATATTATTCCCTTTTTAAATATTATTCCGTTGGGTTTATATTATCAACCACTTTAGTTTATTAATCTAAGGGTTCATATTCCTACAGTTTATAATATAAATTCATTGGTTTTATTGATGCCTTGGGTTTATAATATTAATAATCACTTACATTTATAATGTTAATCCCAAGGGGTTTTAATACTAATCCCTTGAGTTTTTAAAATTGATCCCTTGGGTTTATTAATCTTAGAGTTTGTATTCCTATGGTTTAATATTAGTGTCAGGGTTCATTGTTATTCCCTTGGGTTTTTAATATTATTCTCTTGGGTTTACAATATTAAACTTGAGGTTTATAATATTTATGTTAGGGTTTAATATTTATTTTAGGGTTTATAATATATATCTTCATGTTTATATTCCTCGGGGTTTATTTTAGGGTTTATAATATTTATCTTAGGGTCAACCATGGTCCAACGCGATATTGTGACAAAGATTATCTCACTATGAAGATCAACCATGGTCAGCCATGGTCCAACCTCACATTGTTAAAAAGATTCTCTGAATATGAAATTCAAACATGGTAATCCATGGTCAGTCATGGTCAACTATGGTCAATAACCAAGGTCACATTATGACAAAGATTGTCTCAATATGAAAATCAACCATGGTCGAACGTCTCATTGTATCAAATATTGTCTTCATATGAAAATCAATCATAGTCAACCATGGTCCAATGTCGCATTGTGACAAAGATTGTCTCAATATGAAAATCAACCATGGTCAACCACAGTCAACTATCGCCAACGATGGTCAACCACGACGAACGATGGTCAATCATGGTCATTCATGCTCAACCATGGTGGTAACCATGGTCCAACGTTGCATTCTGACAAATCAAACATGGTCAGCCATGGCGAACCGTGGTTGACCATGATTGATTTTATTTTTACTAAATAATAATAATTAATCAACTAATTATTATTAAATAAAAATGAATCAAACAATTATTATTATTATTTGTTAATTTATTAATTAATTAATTTTTTTTATTTATCAGTAGTATTTAATTAATTATTTATTAATTATTTAATATTTATTTATTGTTTAATTACTATTTTATTATTATTTATTATTTATAATATTATTAAATTATAATAGTAACTACAATAATCTTAATCCCCAGATGCGGGTGTTAGATGAGCAATTAATGCACATCGGCTGTCGGACAAGTAGGTGGCTAATCCATATGGCAACTTGTGCCTTCCCTTGTGGGAATTTAAGGCAGGCCACTGCTCCTCAGCCGACACCATCAACCCGTTGTGAGAATCAAGAAATTCCCTGCAAATTCAGAAATATGGAGCAAAGCCCCTTGCAATTACCCATTCGGCCTCTTAGTTGCTCTTGTCACCCCTTTGCAGTAGAGTTGAGCCTTCACACCGCTACGGGAAGACGATGTAGACTCCTCCGTTGTGTCGACCTAGGCAATGGTCACCATTTCTCTTAGTCCTTTCTCTGCAACCTGCATTTTGAGGTCTCGGCCCCTCTCTCCTGCTCGGATTTGAATTCCCCTGTTCCTCTCAACATCCCCTCCGTCGTTCTTGCCCCACCTCCTGCCCCTGAAACTCATCGCTTCTTGTAGCTTTCTTGTCAGAGAATCATGCGCCAACGTCGTCGAATGCGATGTAGGCGAGGTGGTAGTCGGGGTGGCGCCACTCGCCCTTCGTCTTTGCCCCTTCTGTCTCTACTTCCCCGTCCGCCTCCACACCCCCAAGCCCTTCCTCTTCCCGCTTTCTTGGCAGATATCCAAATACTCACAGCAGCCGAGGTAGAATGGGCACACTCTGGGTTCGGTGTTCAGGTGGAGTCGCCCAGCACACCATTTCCACTGCTTCTTCCCAGCAAGCTCAATTCTAATTTTGTTGCTCCATGGATAGGCCAGTCATCATTTCCACCATCACGGTGGACCTCAGAGAGGTAACTGACTCGTGCACTGTGAACCAAAGCTCAGACCGGAAATGAACCTGGCTCCTCCATCGCTCGTCAACTTTCAGGGGGAGTCGAGCTCCAGCCACCCGCCGAGAAACATGGACCATCCGTCCAGCAGCTGACAGCAGACTTGGGCAGGCGACACTACCCGCAAAGACAAAGGAATACAAGTGGAGGACCGTGAGCCACAGGACACTGCAGATGGCGGGCAATCAGCGGAAACTGGTTTAGAAGAATATGGCTGGTGTCCAATCGTGGAATAGAAGCCACCAACCTAAGACACCTAGTCGCTACATGCCAGGTCATGTGTCGGGTTTTGAGTTTGGTTTTGTTTATTTTCGTTTTATTATGGTCAATTTTGGGTCTCGCATCCAGCTTGAGTTCCGAGTTTTGGTTTTATTGAGCTGTTTTACCATGGTTAATTCGAATTATACAGTGGGCAGTCTTTCTGAATTTTACAGTTTTTACACAGTGTTAATTTTGGTAAAAAAAATTGAATTCTAGAACTGTAGCCCCTGCGTGGATAAAATGAACTTTTTCTTATCTCGTTCTCGGACTGGTTTCCCCAATTGGGGCAGTTGCGATGTCAAGACTTGCTGTTTAAAATGGTCATATAGCTGATCTAGTACCGCAGAGGCTGGTGCCTCTATGTACATTATGTTTTTATTAATAGATTAGTTTTACTTAGAAAAAAAAAAAACTACATAATCTTAATAATAATAAATAATATTTTTATAATCATAATAATAATTATTATTATTATCCATTTTTAAGGTCACGACCAAATGAGACAATAAATTGTTGCATGAGACCCCCTTGTTTGTGGGACAAGGGAAGCACCTTCGCTTAGCGATTTGATTGGTACGTCTACAAAGGCATACATACTCTACCCCCCTCTAGTTTTGAGCATGTGACCTCTTAGGAGGAAACACATGCTCTTAACCATTAGACCCACTCAAGTTGTATTATTGTTCTTAATAATTTTGTTGTAATATGTTTGTATTATTAGATATTTAATATTATTAATTAATTATTATTACATAATTTAGAATTAAATAATATTAAATAATTATTTTAATATTGTAATAAATAATTATTTATTATAATGATAATAATAATATGTTTATTGTAATAGTTTTTTGTATTAATATTTCTATTGTTATGTATTTATTAATGGTAGATACAAATGAATCCTTTGGCTATATCAACCACATTAATATTTTTAATGTGGCTGTGTTAGTTTTAATAATGGCCAAAACCACATCAAATACTTGTTGGTTGCTATGAAGGAGCAATTCTACTTACCAACCTCTATAGATGTAAGTTCATTTTATACTCTAAAATTAATTATTGAATTATTGAATATTAGTTACAAATATCAAGATTTAAATAGTTTTATAGCATAACCATTCAAAAAAAGTTACTTGATAGCTACAATATGATTCCATCTTTTATTTTATTTATTTGGAAAATGATGATACATGTTGGGAGGAAACTTGTGATAACATATGAGAAGTTTTTTTCCGTGAGGATCGTATTGTTGCATTGCATATCACGATGGAAGCATTTGCTTCAAATGTAACACATTTGTCAAATACATTTATTATTTTGTTGTTCTTTGCGAATACAAAAACCCTACTGCGAACAAGAGAACCTTTCCTTGGGAGAGATCAAACCCAAGGTAGATAGAGATTTGATATGGGGGGGGGGGACTATAAGAATGAGGGGGACCTATTTCTCCCTCATTTATAAGAATGAGGGAGAAATCACATAGACCCATTTATATTGATTATAAAGATAAAAACAATATAATAAGCACTTTATACCTTAAAATGGTTGAAATTTTTTCTAATCCCTTATCTTGGTCCTTTCCTTGAGCCTCTTTCTGAATTCCAATAACATTAACTTATTTTATTTCTTCCTTCCTTTTCCTTTAGTGCAACCTTCATTTTATACATGGATAATGGGCTATTTTGGGATTAATTCATGAGCTTGAAAGCTTGAGTGAACTGGGTGAAGCTGGAGTCAAAAGGATAGTTTAAGGTGATGCATAGGAGGAGTGATTTTGATCCCGCACTGATTCTTCTCGATATTATCAATTTTGAAAGTTGAAAAGTGTGGTAGCAATCTAGAAATGGTGTTGCATGCTACCGTTGCACGTTACAAGTGATGCATCTTGTGACTAAACTCGCTTTGCTCTAAAGGGTGAGTGTGACCATGCTCAAAACTCAAATTATCTGAGGGAAAAGTTGTGGTGTTTCAATTATTATTTTAGTGGGTCTTCCAAGGCTAATAGGGGTGGATTTTAAGGCTATAACATTCTCTTGCTTATATTTTAATGATTTTTTTTAGTGTAATACCATTAAAACACCAAACACATGCTTGTTAAATTATTTATATCCTAATGTGTTTTGATATTTTTAATCATCATTTATATATGAATAAAATTATTTGAACTCATGAAATGCCTATACAACAATAGAAGAGACTATTGGTTTGGGATTCAATAGTGTGACTTGATAGATAAAAGAATCTGATTTTATAAGAAATGTTGTGTTATGTTGATTTTGTTTTACTATTCGAACATTCATTATACTACTAGTAAGTTGGTCCTATGTTTTGAGAAGGTTATGCTTGGTATCTAAAAGATTTGTTCCATGTATTGAGAAGTTTATCCCGACATTGAGAAAGTTATGCCTCAAAAGTTTACAAGGTCACCTTTATTTTTAGACAAAGATTACCCCAACATATAATATTTCAACCTCACCATCTAGAAGGTCATTAAAAAGTACATCATACACTACATTAACGATCATATTGGATGTATATGTTAGAGAACATGACAATAAATTCTTTTTCCTAAATAAGTAAGGGCAACTAACATAACCATGGTTACCACTAAATAATATCTCTATCTTCTTGAAAAATAGATATCTCAATTAAAGATTGGCTAGCCAAGTATGACATGTAGCAACCATTATTGAATGGAATGTCTTATTTACATATTGCAAGATTAACTATGTGACTATGCCAATTCTATAAGAAGTCCTTTCATATCATGTTGCTAAACATAGTGAAGAACCCATTAGGCAACTTTACCTCATGTTTGAATAAACCAAATTCCATTTCCAAACCAAATCCAATTGAAGATTTGCATTAAAACAAACATTTATCATGCTCCTATATTAAAGTGTAGGATAACCAATAAATATATACATGTTGGAAATTAAGTTTAAACTGAGTGGGCAGGTGAGTCAATATAAAGCAATTTTTAAGAATTTAAATAATTATTTAACAGAACCATACAACCATCAAGATGCACAAAATATGAACACGTGATATATGTGGAAACCTGTCCGAGAGAAAACAACATAACTTTTTTTTATTAGATGTATTTGCAAGCATCCACTTCAATTGCATATAACTTTGTAGGCACCAACTTGCTCTACCACTCAAAACCCTTTTTCATACATTTTCAAACTTAGATCCAATGTCACTTCATTTAAACTTCACTCAAACAATAATCTTTAATTCTAGATATACTTTCTCTCTCTTATTTTCTGTAATAGGCTATGTTTCTCTAGTTCTATTATCCAATTGGTCTTCCACTAGATTTCTATTGTGCCTCCTCAAATCTGCTATGGACACCAATTATTTTAATGATATAACTCAATTATTACTTCAACTCTTCTGATCTGCAATTTCTTTTTGCACAACAACTTCACACAACAGTTCTTTACTCAGATTAATAAAACTAGTCTTCTTATTTTCTTAAGATTTGTAACATTTTTCACCTTCAACCATCAAGGACTCTTGAGCATGTTTTGTCTCGTTGACTACAAATTGGGCACTTAGATCCTCTTTATTTTTTGTTTCACAACTCCCTCTATTTTATTTTCATGAATTGCCACACTCCGCTTGTCCATGACAATCTTATGCACATATTGCATAAGAACTATTCAATTTTGACGTCATTTAATCTCAATTTTATACCCACAAACTTCACGAATTTGGCCGCAAAATTGTACATTTTTGGTTTCAAGAATTTAACTATTTGTGCACCCAAATCATCATTTTCTAGCCCTTAACACTCAAGTTCTAAACTACAGCAAATCACATGTTCAAGGGCTAAAAGTGTGACCTTAACATGACTTCTCCATTGGTATCCAAGCCTTTGCAGGCATGATCAGAATTTCTAATTAGGCAGATACCCAGATGTCGAATTTCCCTCAATATCCTTTAGCCCCGAGCACTAAGCAACTAAGATATTTATGACTTGGTGCTAGAACCATGGGTTTAAGCAATTTTTCACATATCTGAGGATGCAGTATCTATTCCTTCTCGCATTCACACTAGACTACACCGTTGGATGCCTTGGAGCTTGAATATCACCTAAGAGTTTATGTGGGATCCACCTTTACCTTGAAAAGTGTTTTAAGTCCTTTGACCTGGATACATTTCCATATATACATGATCTGGTGATCCAAAGGTCCAAGTACGTGCAAATGTTTCCCACTTCACCCATATAATTTCAAATTGGATCCAAATGTGACTTTTTCCTTCGAGCAAAAAAATAATATTTAACACGGTGAACGCTTACAAAACAACCACGTGGAACAGATCCCAAGACATCCATAACTTCCACATCATGCCACTATGGACCTATCCTCACTTGCCACATGTCTATGTGCCATGTGTCACATGCAAAACGTCCACTTGGCCACACAAAAATTCCAAAAGTGGGTGCTATGTGTCAACTCCTCATGCTTCCACATCATCACTCTACCATCTATTTACCACGTAACTGCCAATTGTTTTCCACCTCACTACCACCTGTCATCTTATCATCTAGTACCATGTCATACCCTGGAGTCCACCTTTTGTCTAAAGTTAAGAATTACAAATCCAGATTATTTCTGAAATGGTTGCCTTAGTGCAATCTTGAATGCGTGGATGTAGGAAAAAAGTTGAATTGTATTCAATATTTGGCTCCTTGGTTAAGCGGTTCTTCGTTGCACTCCAAGATGCTCAGATGCAGGGAAAAATCCAAATGTATTCATTATCCAACTCTTTCAGCATAGTGACTTTTTGATGCACCTTATATGACTTGAATGCCCAGATTCTATGGAACCTCAACTAGTTGGAACCTTGTATGACTTGCTTTACCTCAAACACATTTTTCTCCTCATATAGGAGAAGTGTTATATGCCATTAAAAGGTCTCATAACAAGCTACTCAACCATCATCTTTCATGCTCATTTGGATTAAGAAACTTAATAAGAAAGCTTTCAAAGATAGGCTACTCAAACTACAACTTCATCCATCACATTAAGCTAGACAACCTACACTCAACAATCAATTGCAACATACAATCAACAATGCAACAAGATAATAACATCAATGACAACATACATTCAAAAATCTACCAACACACTCAACAATAAAATACAACCTATGTTATATGTTTTTTTCTTGAAATAATTTTTATGCACGAGTCGTGGAACACAAATAACATATGAAAGGAGACACAAAGAAAAGTTGACAAGTCATTGCTACTAGTAAATTGTTGACTTTATGGTCATTTTAATCACTAAACCAACAATTTCCACCTAATATACTAGTCGACGGGAGGTTCTCATTAATCATACAAATGTGATAGCTCCAGAAACCCCCTATGTTGTTAGTTTAGTAATTAATGAGCATCTAATGGCCACTCCAACACATCCTCCTATTAAAATATATTAAATCATAATCATTCCAAGACATCCCCCCACTAAAATCCATTAAAACTCAATCCAGTAAAAATCACCCTAAAAATGATTCATAAATGGATTCTTTATTAGATATTTATAAATTATTTAAAATATGTATCTTATAATATTAAATTTCTTCAACATTCTCTTTTCCCCATTGAAAGTATGATAGTTTAGAAAATAAGCAAATTAATAAATTAATTGTTGTGCCGACAGACGCTTTACAACCCAGTATGAGGGAGATGTTGTCAATACGTTATTATTTAAAATAATAAAATAATACTTACATTAAAAAAAAAAAAATAACAATAATACAAATTATAATAACTATAAAATAAACAAAAAACAAACAAATAAAAAAATACTAATAACAAATAACTGAGTGTCAACCATAAATAAAATACTTCAATGTCCACCTTAATTTTACATCAAACTTTATACAAAGAGATAAAGTAATTGAAAGTGAAAAATAAATTAAAAATTACCTTTTAAGATGAGAGATGTGTAATTCCTCCATTTCTTAATATGAAGTTTACAAATGGCATGTAAAAATAATATTATTGATACTACGTGATGTGTAATTCATTTTTTTTGTAATTTTAAGCTGTATTGCCTCAAAATATCATGAAAAACACATACATCTTAGTACACAATATTTAGTTACACCTCCTGCACTTCCCTGTGTCATACCCTAAAGTGCCCGAAACTTGGCAATCATGAAGTGTAGCCATCCTGATATGCAGTTCAGATCCTCCCTGAAACACTTATGGAAACATGCCTTCAACCTTCCCTGAAGAAGTAAGCTCTAAAACCCTAATTTCAGGACTAGCACAACTGTGACACTGGCAACTAGTGTTGATGGCGAGTTGCACTATACTAGCCTCACACTACCAGTGCACTTTTTACTTGGATACTCGCATTAATCCCTAAAAGGCAAGTTTTCCCAAAAAGGACAAGAAGCTTTGTGATCTAGAGGCTTCCAGAACGACAAGCTGGAGGTTGTTCGATGTGGATGTGGTCGAATTCTCCCAATATTTCCCTTTGATATTTTCCCTATGAGCTACCTCCTTGAGATGAGGGCCTTCCCCTATCTTTGGAGAGATCCTAACTCCCTCTCCCTGCCTATATATTCATCCTCTCCCATTCCCAAATGGTTGGTTTATGATTATTTGCACCCTTACGCTAAGATAGTGCCTACATGCTATTCAGTTGGCTTGTTGGAGGAGTGCTTGGAGAGCTTGAGCTTGGACTTGGACATTCACTCAGGGAGAGCTTATTGACATCAAGGCTTGGTTGTATGCTTCCTCCTTTATTTCATTAATATATACAATTATTGGTTCACTTTCCATAAATGTTTGTGTTAATGCATCATTTATCTTAATGCTCCTTGATTTGTTAAGTGGATTACTTTCAATTATGCTTGTTGTGTATCTGATCTCTTGTGCAAGTATTCAAATGCTGTGAGCAGTAGAGATGATCCTAAGGAGCAAGCAATTCGATATCTTCAACAAAGGAGTGTGTTATAACATCAGAATGAGGTAGGCCATCTTCCTCTTCTTTCATTTCGATTGTAATTTAGGAAAGTGTCTTGTAGATTGTCACGTAGGTTTCTAGTCCCACTCATTGGGCTAGAGGGATCGTCTCTATCCATAGAGAGTATTTACCTAGACAAAAAAAATGGAAACTCCACTAGGGAAGTTATAACCCTTTCCATCCATTCCTTCGATCAAATTTTATGATGAGTTTGACCAACCGTCGATTTCTTGGCTTGTGTGCATCGTTGCAGATATTTGCAGTCATTGGTTTTTGCTTGAGAGTATTAATCCTGCTCTGACCATGAATATTTTTTATTTTTTCCTTATTTTTCTTGCCCAACGCGTTTTCTACTCCGATAGAAGTGTTGACAACACCGATTTTCAAATTACATTCTCGTTGTTTTGCCTTTCATCACCCTTTTTCCCTTAACAGGAATGTTGATCCCAAAGGATAGAAGACAAATTAGGGTTTCTTCTTATTTTTAGTGGTTTTCGACCTCTGTTAATGAGTTTCTGATGTAACTACAATGTGTTTTTCTTTATTGTTATCCTTGTGTGATTGCAATTGTCTCTTGGCTTTGTTGATGTGTGTTTGAAGCTTGATTTCCTTCTAGGGTTTCTATGTCACCCTTCACTCATTGTTTGGTCTGTCTCTCTTAGACTGATTGCTTCCATTTAGGAGTCTTGCTGCAGTCAAGATATCATTTCAAGTTGTTTGTGTTTTGTGATTGTAAAGTTATTTTCATTAGTATTGAGTCATATTGGTGCTTTCAAAATTTATTTTGCTCCACTATCAAACATAGATTACAATTGTTTGCTTTGGTAGGGCTGAAAATGAATTCTTGTTTTGATTTATTTGTTTCAAAAAGAAAAAGCCAAGATTTCTTCAATTAAGTATTTTTCAAACAATTTGCCTTCGAAACCATAAGTGAATGAAATTTTCATTTTAGTTGTTTTAGATTGCATTTTTCCTTTGCTCATTGCATTAGTTTGCATTATTGAATCAAAATGAAAGGAAAAGAACAAAATATTAGTGCATCTTAATGAAAGGAAAGTGATTTTTGTTTCTCATAGGATTGCATTTTGGCTTTGCATTTGTTAGTGAAAGTGAAAAAATAGATTTCATTTTTATGTTTTGCATTCAAAAGATAAAGAGTTATGTTTTGATGCATTTTTCTTGATTGATGCATTATTTGGTTGTCTCTCTTCCTTCATTAGTTTAGGCTTCGTCGAATGAAAAGATTTCATTTTTATCATTTAGTTGCATCATAGGAATTCAGGTGACATATTTGATCCATCAAACTACAACTTAATTGAAGATAAACTTAAGATTTACCTTAATCAACCTAAGGAGAATTTGTAACCTAACACAAATATATAGAGGTCTAGGCTAGAGATGCGTTCCAACGTCTTTAAACATAACAGTTGTCGTTAACTACCTGCATCGTATCCCGGGGGTGAAATCTTGTCCTAGTACGGAAGTATATCGAAGTTTCTCTAGTACTTTCGTGTATATAGGAGGCACTTCAATATGGAAAGTATACAGGGACGCTCTCATCAAATGGTTATGCATTAAACAACGCTAACATGGACTTGTGCTCCCCATACCATAGAGTATATATTGGGAGACCTCTCTAGGTTTCTATCTTTTAGCCACAGGTAGCCGATTCAGCTGCCTTGTAAACGTGATAAATCGAACACAGCATTCGTGGAAATTAGTCGTCATACATCAAGTCCTTGGTTTCGACTAAGGTGTATATAACAGTTCACTAGTACTTGGTAAACCCTCTTACCTAGCATTACACATTTTGATTTATTTGTTGTTTCATGTCATAAAATTAACTGCCGACGATAACATGTCGAACCCATGTAGTTGCTTCTTGGCTTCACATTGAGTAATTCCTTATAAATTTTAATTTTAATTGGCCTTCAACGAATCATCTCTTATCATTCTTCTCTTTAGAGGAAGTTATCGTGGTTGAACCATTGAGTTCACCTCACATATCCCCTTCGTTTTCTGATACTAAAGGGTCTCCACAAAGAGTTCATCTCGAAATTTCATAGTCACTTGAAGCTCAAGGCTTTGAACTTGGAATTATCCCAAGTATCCAACCCCTTGCTTCTCGTCCCCCACCTCGAGACTCATTGTCATCTCAAGAGTCTGATCCAGAAACCCCTGAGAGTACACATAGGTTTGTCTATACCCTCTAAATCCGTTATTCGAACCATTTGTGATATCTACTCAACTTCCTTATAGTCCATAAGACAACCCTAGTATTCCTTTGGAGTTATATCCTCGTCCATCTTGGTTTCCTCCTCGCCAACTATTTCCACCTATGGCTTCAGAAGGTGAGATTACAACTTCTCCTCGAGGTCCTCTAGAAGTCTCCACTACTCACACTCATAATGTCGATAATGAATCTGAATATGGCTTTCCTCCAGAAGGATTTCCTTATGTAGGAAGAGTTCCATCGCAACTGCCTCCTAAAAATAGTGGGCCTATGCTTCCACATGGTTATACAACCTTGGCTCGACTAGTTTCGGGAACTCCTAGTGCTTCTTCATTATATCAAAATCCTATTTGGTCATCAAATGCTATGCCTACTTCTGATTCGTTTATTCCTAACGTGACCTCTCAGAACCCTCTACAACTTCAGTTCTAATTCAACCAACAATTTTGTCACAGTCGTTACCATCATTTCAACCTTCCATTCCAATGCAATCGACAGCTACGGTTTATACAGTTTTAAGTTCCTCAGTCCCCCCATCAAATGAACAAAATGTACCACCGCCTCATTCATAGCTTCGGGGGGAAAATCCAAACTTCCTTCTTATGTAAGGTGGAACCCATGTGAGTGGATCACAACCTCACATGGTTGTAGTGAGTCAACCTAATCCTAGTGGTATTCCTAATCTCGTTTATCCATCCGAGGTAGGTAATATCTAGTATCAACAACCTTACATGGCCCAGATACATCTCCAACAGTCTTATGTTCCATATGGTTCACAAGCTCTGCAAAATCCACCTTATATTCCACAAGTAGGTTCTCATGTGTAACCTAGTCAAAATCCTATTCCCAATGCATATGGTCAAATCCAAATTGGAACTTATTAGTACCAACATGGAATCCATCAACGAATTCTTCAACAATGTTTACATGAGTAAGGGCAACCTTTGTAGTAGCAACCCTTGCAGCAACAACCCTTGTAGCAGCAACCTTTGCAACAGTTTCAACAGCCTTTTCAACAACAAACATAGTTTGTCCAACAACCCAACCAACCATTAGAGCAGGAAGGTCAACCCTTGTAGCAGCAAGCTCAACCTTTATATCAACAAGGTCAAACCCTGCAGACACAAGGCTAACCACTGCAGCAGCAGGGTCAACAACTTTATTACCAAGATCAGTAGTTTCAACAACCTTACAATCCATATGCCACACATAATGTTATCAATGGCCTATGGCAAGTCAATATCAACCCTACCCTGGGCAGAATTTGCCTTATGGTCAAGGTATCCCTCAGTGGGGACAAAATCAAGCCCCTTGCGGTCAAAATCCTCCACTTAGGGGAAATAATCCTTACCAACAAGGTTGGAACACACAGACAGGGCCTTATCACAAGCCTTATATGCCTTTTAAACCAAAATTTCCATTTTTAGCAATGTATGAACTGCCTGATGTCTTGAGACCTACTAATGATCTGATTCTTCATTCACCTTATTGGCCTCCAGGTCCCATTAAAACTCTGAGCGATTGCCCTAAATTTGAAGGAAAAACTAAAGAGGACCCTTACCATGTGATGACATATCACTTATGGTGTTCTTCCAATTCCTACGTTGACGATTTTGTTCGTCTCCGCCTCTTTTAATGAACCTTAATAGATGGTGCCACAAAGTGGTATATCAAGCTGCCTTGATCTACCTATGCAGACTTAAATTCTTTGGCCATGGCCTCCCTCACTCACTTCTAGTTACTAGTTCGTTATGGAACTGATACCCACTTGCTCACATCTTTGAAACAAGATACCACGACCCACATCTTTGATCACATCCATGAATGGAGACGTCGGTGTCACCCCATCAAATTTGAAATCCCTGATAAGTTGTTGACCGAATGGTTCACCAAGTCATTCGTAAACAAAATTTTTGCAGATATAGCAATGGGAGGTTGTGTTACCGAGGATCATGCTATCGCCCATGCCCGGTATTTGGATTTGGTTTATTCCCAATCTAGCATGCTATATGAAATGTTGCCTGATGCTCAAAGTCCATCTTCAGATCCAGCATCTTCGAAGTCTCCAGATGTACCACCTGTTGATGGTATAATTGGATCAGTATCTCAAACTTCCACTAAAGCTTCTTGGAAGCAAAATATTTTTCGAATATTGGTTCTAATCATCCTTCGAAAAACCCATCGAATCCTGGTAAAACCTCTAAGGTCAATGTTGTCCAGTCTACTACGGTAGACAAAGCCTTGAAAGGTAAAAAGCAGGGTAAAGGTAAAGCAAAATCCGATACCCCAAAATAGGATCCTCCTAATTCATCTGCTAATGATGCCTCCAAATGAAAGCCAAAATATCCTTGCCTCATTTGTGAGGAAGATCATTACACCAACGATTGTCCCCAACGTGCAAAAGTTAATCATTTTTTGAAAGGGACCCCAGATGTATTGAAAGAGCCATTTCCATCTTAGCATACTCAGTTGGTAGACCAACCACAATCCTTTGCCTCATCTGGTTCTCAGGTTTACATGAAGATGGGTTCATTGCCTATCTTTGTAGCCATTCGATTGAAAGATTATCAAACTCCTCAAAAACAGACGGTGGAAAAGGAATCTACTGATACACCTTCTACGTCCACTCCACGCGGTTCTCATCCTCTCCATATTGACAGACCAAATAATGAATATGTCATCCGACCACCTCCCAAAGGTGTGCTTTTGAAGTCATCCTATAATCTAAATGCTAGAGCTACTCAACATTACAGTATTGTTGAAGATTTAGCTCAAGTGCCTTCGATGATGTTTGCTTTGGAAGTTCCCCAAAATTTTCCAATGCAGCAAAATAATTATTGTTTGCTATAGGAGGCATCGATCCTGCTAATTCGAACTTGATTACTTTCAATCTTGAAAAACATATTCCTTGTCTTCCTCATCAAATTGCATTTTGTATTCAAGCCATTATAAAAGGAAAGACGATCCATCATATTGTCATTGATGAAGGTGCTTCCACCTGCATTATGTATGTTTCATGTTGGAAAGCTATTGGCTCTCCACCTCTCAACCAGTCCCCGAACACCTTAGAGGCCTTTGATGGAAGAGGATCCTGTCCTTATGGTATTCTCACAAGTTTACCCATCACTTATGAAAGTAAGACTATTGAGTTAGAAGTAGAAGTTGTGGATGTGAATCTGAATTACAACCTTCTACTTTGGCGAAGTTGGACCCATGCCATGTTTTGTGTGGTTTCCTCTTTGTTCTGGGTGCTCCATTTTCCTCATGAAGGAAAAATTGTCACCGTCGATCAATTGTCCTTTTTCTCTTCTGGTGCTTCAAATGGAAACACCCCATATGTGGGAAATACCGATATTCCATATGAGAGTGTGGGGGAGGGTCTTTTCAAAGATTATGCTCTACTGGGAACTTTTTCTCTCACACCTCTGCATGTCGCCTCAATCAACATGATCTCTAACTCCACTGACTCGTGGATCATTCCTTCTCCATATCAGGTTGATTCACTTGGTGACGCTATGCCACTAAGTCCCTTAGAACAAGCTTATCAAAAAATTGTCTCAACTTCAGCGGTTGCTTCAGAAAGTCAAGTTGTTCTCAATATGCACCTAGATACCTATTCACAATCTCCTTGGCTTGGCTCTTGGGATTCTTCAGATCACTTGAACGAAATATTCCCCACTGACAAGAGTATTATTGAGGTTGTCTCTTGATGAAACTCCTTGGAATGATGCCCATCATTGTTCCTCGTTCCTTCCAAGTCTAAGTGAGATTCCTTCGTGTCCTAAAGATTTTGTTTCTCATCACCCGATGCATCCACTTCAAACACCTATTCTGGTGCATGAAGTCTTGTTTGAATGTAATATGGGAAATATTATTGTAACCATGCGATCGACATTTCCAGTAAACCTGGCATTGTCGAGAAAATTCAAATTGGGGTTTCTTGTTCTCCTGATGAGATCACAGTTTACACTAACCTTTTCAAAGAATTTCGCGATGTCTTCGCTTGGTCGTATGAGGAAATGCCTAGTATTGATTTAGCTATTGTGGTGCATGAAATATCCAAGTATCCTAATGTGAAGCTTGTTCTTCAACGACTCTGTCCCATGCATCCCAAAAAGGTCACTGCTATTCAGGGAGAAGTTGAAAAACTTCTAAAAGCCAGTTTTATTTAACTTATTCCATTAACAGATTAGGTCTCTAATATTGTACATGTTAGGAATAATCCGAGTTTGTGTTGATTATCGCAACATCAATCGCACATGCCCTAAAGATAACTATCCCACTCCTTTTATTGATCAAATCGTTGATGAGTGCGCTGGGAGTGAGATCTTCTCTTTTATGGATGGTTTTTCTGGTTACAACTAGATTAACATGTTACCCATTGATCAACACAAGACTACTTTTATCTGTCCATGGGGACTTTTGATTATAAGAAGCTCCCTTTTGGTCTAAAAAATGTTGGTGCTACCTTCCAGAGAGCAATGTCATATGCCTTTCATGGTATTAAACACATTGTTCAACCTTATCTAGACGACTTGCCAGCTCATTCTGCTAAGCGTCATGACCATTCGGACCACCTTCGAGCAATTTTTCAACATTATTGACACTATAATATCTGTCTCAATCTTCATAAATGTGTCTTCTACATAGAATCTGGTCGGCTCTTGGGTTTTATTGTGTCCAAAGAAGACATCCGAATAGATCCTATGAAAGTTGAGGCTTTTGTAAATTTACCCCCTCCTTCATCACTGCACCAATTGCAAAGTTTGCAAGGAAACGTTAATTTTCTTCATCGCTTTGTCCCTAATTACGCTGAGCTTGCTAAGGGATTTACTCCCTTGCTTAAGAAGGGGATCCCATTCATTTGGGATGAAATTTCCCAAAAATCTTTCGATGCTCTAAAAAAAAATACTTATTGGTGCTCCTTTATTGCATCCCCCTAACTATCACCACGATTATTTCCTATACTTGGCCGCAGTTGACAATACCATTGCTATGGTGTTGATCCAGGACAATGACAATGGCAATGAACATATGGTTTATTCTTTGATTTGAAATCTTATTAACATAGAAAATCGATATGCTCAATGTCGAGAAACTTACCTCGGCAATAATCCATACTGCTCAATGATGTCGCCATTACATTATTCTACGGAAGACCATTGCGATTTCTGATTGTAACCTCATGACTTATATTCTGACTTGTCAGTTACTTGGGGGCAAATACTCTAAATGGAATTTTATCCTGCAAGAGTTTGATTTGGAGTTCATTGCCACCAAATCGAAGAAGACACTCGTTTTTGCTGAATTGATCTGTGTCCTACCTTCCGCAGACACCTCCACTGATTTTAGTGAGCAGATTCTTGATGAAATTTTTCTTCTCATTAGCACTTTCAACCCGTGGTATGAAGATATAAGTCTTTATCTTCATACCCAAACTTTCTGATCTGAGTTGGACCAACGTTGCATTTGGCATCAAACTCAACCTTATTGGATTATTGGTGATATGTTGTATTGAGTCAGTGTTGATTCTATTCTTCGCAGATGTCTAACGCTTGAACAAGATGAACGAGTCTTGAATGAATGCCACTCTGGGGCATGTGGTGGTCACATGTCAGGCTATGCCACTACTCAGAAGATCCTTCGCGCCGGTTATTTCTGGCCTTCTATCTTCAAAGATTGTATTATGACAGTTCAAAAGTGCCATGAATGACATATTTATAACTACAAGCAGTGTGCCCCGCCAGCACCCTTACACCCAGTCATTACCATTGGCCCATTTGCTAAATGGGGCATATATTTCATGAAATGTAACCCTCACTTGGTCTAGGGGCATGCCTATATTATCATCGTCATCAACTATTTTACTAAATGGGTCATGGCGATGCCCACATATAATGCTGATGATATCACTGCTGCTTAGTTCCTCTTTAACCATGTCATAGCCCATTTTGGCATCCCTCAAGCCATTGTCATTGATCACGGATCCCATTTTCGTAGTGCATGATGGCAGAGCTGACTGCTCAGTTGGGTCTTCACCATGAGAGCTCAACTCCTTAGTACCCATAAGACAATGGCCAAGTTGAAGCAATTAACAAAGTCTTGATTACTATGCTTCAATGAACCATTGGGAAGCATAAAAAGGATTGGAAACTCATGTTATTCTCAGCTCTTTGGGCTCACCAAACCTCGGCTAAGAAATCCACTGGTTTCACTCCATTTCAGTTGGTATATGGTTTAGAGGCGACAAGTCGCCTCATGATCGAGTGTGACATTCCTTCGTTAAAGTTAGTTATCGAGCTACTCCCTAATATCTCACTTGAAGAGGAGCGGTTAATTTATCTCGAGAGGCTTGATGAGACCCGTCATATTGTGGCGATGGTGATCGAAGCACAAAAAAAAAATGAGTTAAAGCTCATTTTGATCAAACTGTTTCTCCACGAGTGCTCGCTAAAGGTGACTTGGTCTTGCTGTATGACCAAGCCAACGATAAGTTGGGAGATGGGAAGTTTGAAGCTATGTGGCAAGGGTCATACATCGTTAAACGTGTCTTGCAAAAAGGAGCCTATGAGCTAGTTGATTACGAAGGTAATGCGTTATCACAGCCCCGCAACAGGCCCGCAACAGGCTTTATCTGAAAAAGTATTATGTGTGAATTTCGTGTAATCACTTTTGTACATTAGCGTGTGAATTCATTAATGTGCAGTTTTGATTTTTTGGTGTGATTTTTTGCTTTGCAGACATGTTTCCTCTGCTTACTTTGTGTTCCACTCGATTTGCAGATGTCGTCATACCATTATGTTGGTTTTACTAATGGTGCATGTCGTAGCACACGAAACTTATCCTCCGTAGCTTGGGCAATCTTCGCCCCTAATGGTGAGTTGATCGATTTACAAGGTATTTTCCTGGGGCAAACAACTAATAATATTGTTGAGTATCGTGCAGTTATTGAACTGTTATGAAAAGTAGTTGCTCTTGGCATTAGAAATTTAGTTGTTAAGTTAGATTCACAACTCATTGTATTACAATTCAATAATCATTACTTAGTAAGAAATCCACAAATTTTGTGTATGTATCTACGTGTTCGATTAATGGAAATAAATTTTGATTATATCAAATATCAACACATTCCATGGAATTTGAATACACTAATAGATGCATTAGAAAACTATGTTCTCCATATAAATTAGTAACTTATAAACTGATTCATCATCATTCTTCATTGATCATTAAACTCAGATATAGTAACATATAATTATATATAATATATATATAATATATATATTATATAATATTATCGTGTCTGTCAAATTTTGTTCATCAAAATCTCAAAAAATAAGTGTTCTCAGACACATGGCTTTCAAAGCCTACAATAGTGCAAAAAACACGAATAGAAAATTCGCCCAAATGGTGCTTGCAATAGCAGGAGACTGCTATGATCACTCGGCCTAACAGCCGATGCAGTCTCGCAGACACTCCTACTATATGTATCTGGTATCACAGTGGCATGTCATCTATAGTCGCATATTCTAGGATCCCTCAGGTAATCACTTCCAGATTTTATTCCATCTGCTCCTTCCTTGTATCGAGCATATTCTATCTGACATGCTACTCATCATGCTATTGGAGGCATGCCAAGAGGACTTTCTAGTCCCACATCTGCACATTTACCACAAGTAAACTCTCACATACACTTAAAAAAAAAAACTTATAAAACTTGAAAATTTCCAAAAACAAGTTTTACCTGCATTGGTCCACTGTTCACCCGGTGGTAGAGGCAGATATGGATCTCCTCTGAAGTTTGTGCCTGCATAGGCATAGTCATCCACAACGATTAGTTGTTGGTGCAACCAACCAAAGAACAATGGAGGGAAATGCATCTGTTGGCCCCCTCCTCCATGAGGCATGATCTCACTCCATCTGAGCAACTTCGGATCTTGTGGAGATGGATTCTCCACCTCTACCCACTGGTACCAAAATAGGGGCACATGCTCCAAAAAGAAAGTGACCAAAATCAAACCAAAGTCGAACTACTTCAAGTTTCCCAACTTGCCTTTGGTCATTTGCCTTTTCATGTTGACTAGCAGTCCCTTGCACCATTTGAACACTGTTGGAGTAAGACAATCCACTACATACTGGAATTGTGATTTCAAGATCTCATGAAAATCTTATGCCCTAGCTATATGGGCCATGGTGTGTAGAATTGTCCTCAAGGGAATATTGTCGATGGTTGTTATCTTCACCTTCCTGCTCACAGCTTTCTCTACACCTGGACAATGCCTTCTGATTAAGGTACTGGTAGTCTCACCTCCACCATGGGATCCAAAGATTTGGACTCTTTCCCCTCTTTTGGACAATCCATTAATGAAGTAGATATCAGCTACTTCCAACTCTAGTTCTTGGTCTTCGATGATGAAGATATGTCGATCAACATCCCATAGACTAATAAATTAGTGTAGCAGCTCATTTTGAGCTTTGAGTTCGGGGGTTTGGAAGAATTTCAATAACCAGCAGTCCCTTAAAGCATTGACACATTCAACACTTTGGGCAGCCTGGTGATCTTCTACTTCATGGCCTCTTTCCTTCCATTCGATGACCATGATGTCGAAATCTCCTGTAAACAAACCATTTACATTAATTAAATGCCTTTCCGCCGATTGAAAACTCAAAAAATTGATCAAGAGAGAGGATTTCTCTTTCTTTTTTCTGCCCTTTGGCCAGTGTGTATGTTTTAATTATTTTCGCACTACTAGTGCAAGAGCCTTTTGGGCTTAGGGGCGATCAACGCGAATCCGATGAGCAGACTCGCGTTGGTCGCCCCCTATTTTAAAATTTGAAATCCTCCCTTTTAACCAGCGAAAATCCTATGAAATGACATGAACGTAGAATGAAAAGCAAGGAAAAAGGACGAACTCTTACCTGCAGCTGACGGTTCATGAAACGGTGTCCTGGAGCTCCCACACTGTTTGCTTGAAGAATCAAGGAAAATAGGGTAAAATGCACTCTCCCATTTACTCCAAGTGAAATGGTAAAAATGTTTTTACTTTTGGTCTATTTATAAGTTTTTAAACACATTTTTACCAATATTTTATTATTTTCCTTGATAACAATGATGTGTGGTTGTCTTTGTGCAGTTACATGTTCTTTTCGGTGGTTACAGTGATCATTTTTTATTGATTCAACAAGTTTTTGTTTTATCTCTTTTTCGGACTTGTTAAAAATAAATGAAAAAGGAACCCCCCTAGAGTCATCTTTAAGCTCTTCTCTAACTCTCTAAATATGAAAAGATCATCGAGTGCTTGCCTTTTTGATCTCATTAAATTAAATGAATTGACATCGTTTCAGTATATATTTACCCTTTTTTCAAGCTAAGATTGACTATTTACAAAAAAGGTACACCTTGGTTGACATGGTCAAGAGGTTATCTCGAATATTGTTTTCTACCTTTCGGGTTCGAGAGACAAATTACGAAAAGGGACATGATGGAGTTTTCTTTTTCATCTTTTTTTCAAACCCTCTAAATATGAAAAATATATTGAGTTATTCTTCCGTCGAACTCATAAAAATTAAATGACAAAAGACTTGTCGCCATGACGAGACCGAGTTTCTCCTTCCCAGGGCTCGTAAAACTTACTAGGATGGATTCATTCGAAGAATGAACTTATATGACAAGCATATGATATCCCCTTCAAGCTTTTGAGTAAAAATATTTGGGGTACTCGCAAGACATAGTGAGGAAAAATGAAAGTGAAACATCTCTTGTACAGGCAACATGTCGCTCTTGAATGTGACATTCATCTGTTTCTCGTGTCGGGTTTGGGATATCCTCGCTCAGTCGCTTGTCTTTCCCGGTTTGGGTGATCCATTTTGCCTCTCATCTGACTATTCCATTTCATCATCATGACCCTTGGTCTTATGTTGAGTTAAATGCTGCCACACTCCGAAGTCATGTCGGCGATATGTTTAAGAGAAGTCATATCTACAGTTTATTACTTATACATTATCTGACCTTTTGCTACATTCTTGGATCATACGCATTCATTTCACTTTATTCCTCGTTTCCTGTCGATGATGGGGGAATTGTCATGGCCCTCTTCAACGGGTCACTTCCTATCAACTTTAGCTCATTATCCAGGAAGGTGACTTAGAGACTCCTTTTCAATACCTTAGAGCTTGCATGCCTTAATGGTAAGTTCTTTACATCCAACAACAGGTTTTCATCATTGGTCATCGATTGGATGGCTCCACGAGTGTTCGACTTTAGCTTCATTTTCACATTCACAGATTGTATTGTCGTACCTTGAGAGCCATTGTCATTATTGATGGTTCCTCTCGAGCCTGTTAACGGTCCACATCATTGGCTGGTAATCAGGTGGTTTTATAGAATGTTCTACTTCGACACATTCATTCGAATTTTAGAATTTTTACTTTAATTGGGTTAGGGATGGAGTGCAAGACGCTGGTTTTTGTATGATATGACTCAGGTTGTGTGGAGTTATGTATTGTTCATGATTGTACACATGTTTCTTCTATACGGATGGTTTTGACCATACCATGGGACTTTATATTTATGATGATGATGATCCTTCTATATTTGGTGATCGCGTCCATACCTTGGATATTAGACTTACAAATGATCCTTTTCATTTTGGATGGTTGCGCCCATGCCATGGATATTTTCACATAATCCTTTATATCTAGATGGTTGCGTCCATACCATGGATTCATGTTTTGATATCAGATATGTAAATGTATATGTGTCCTTGATTTGCAGGACTCCCGACAGTGTTTTTTCTTGTCCTTGCAAAAGCTCGTAAACATCTCATCCATCACTGCTTGTTCTACTTGCATACTTTAGGGGGCATCTGTTACGCACCTGCACTTCCCTGTGTCATACCCTAAAGTGCCCGAAACTTGGCAATCATGTAGTGTACCCATCCTGATATGTAATTCAAATCCTCCCTGAAATATAATGGAAACATGCCTTGAGCCTTCCCTGAAGAAGTAAGCTCTAAAACACTAATTTTAGAACCAGCGACTGTGACACTAACAACTAGAATTTATGGCGAGTTACACTATACTAGCCTCACGTTGCTAGCATGCTTTTTACTTGGATACTTGCGTTCATCCATAAAAGGTGAGTTTTCCCAAAGAGGACAAGAATCTTCTTGATATAGAGGCTTCTAGAACGACGAGTTGGAGGTTGTTCGATGTGGATGTGGTTGAATTCTCCCAATATTGCCCTTTGATCTTATCCCTATGAGCTACCTCCTTGAGATGAGGGCCTTCCCCTATATTTGGAGAGATCATAATTCCCTCTCACATTCACAAATGGTTGGTATCTAATTATTTGCACCCTTATCCTGAGATAATGCCTACATGCTACTCATTTGGCTTGGAGAAGGAGAGATCGGAGAGTTTGAGCTTGGACTTGGACATTCACTCAAGTAGAGCT
Organism: Pinus taeda; assembly: GCA_000404065.3. Taxonomy (NCBI): domain Eukaryota; kingdom Viridiplantae; phylum Streptophyta; class Pinopsida; order Pinales; family Pinaceae; genus Pinus; species Pinus taeda. The sequence goes on from APFE031365931.1 coordinate 193,235, forward strand.
TATTGACATCAAGGCTTGGTTGTATGGTTCCTACTTTATTTCATTAATATATACAACTATTGGTTCACTTTCCATAAATTTTTGTGTTAATGCATCATTTATCTTAATGCTTCTTGATTTGTTAAGTGGATTACTTTCGATTATGCTTGTTGTATTTGTATCCTTTGTTGTGTCTTTGATCTCTTGTGCAAGTATTCAAACACTGTGAGCAATAGAGCTGAGCTTGAGGAGTGAGCAATTTGAGATCTTCAACAAAGGAGTGTGTTATAGCATCAGAATGAGACAAGCCATCTTCCTCTTCTTTCATTTCAATTGTAATTTAGGAAAGTGTCTTGTAGACTGTGACATAGGTTGCTAGTCCCACTCATGGGGCTAGAGGGATTGCCTCTGTCTGCAGAGAGGATTTACCTAGATAACACATCTAGCTAGCAACATCATCAAACATGTCATTGGGTAGGTGGTCTCAACATGCCCAGTGGGAAACCATATATTTTTTACCACCTACTAATGGAGTAATTTGTCAAAAGTTCAAGGAGTTTCAATAATGCTAGCATAATTAAAGTATCTATGACTGTTTTGTAATATCAAAAATTGAAAACAAGCATTCAAACTCAATTTCCTAAGGACGTAATACGAACAATATCTCTAGCACAGGAACCTGGAGGAACATGAGGAGCAGGTTCACACTAAAATTGGAGCTCAATGTGTGCCACTGTCTCATCAATCTCTATAAGCATAACCTCTAGTTACGTTGGGTCCGTTTGACGCCTTCCAAACTAGCGAAAATGTTGTATCTTTAAGTCTACTTGTCCATCAAGATCCTTCGTAGGAGGGTCTTCAGCTAACAATATAGAGCTATGGCACTAAAATAATGTTTCCTTCTTCCACAAGTATGCTCCAGGTTAGGAATCCAAGTAGCTACATTTTTCAAGATCTCTGATTCTAAGAAGGCATGTCTATCAAAAACATCACGAGACTCCAAATTGTGAATTTCATTCTGAGTATCAAGGAAACAACTACATGATTAGTATCAATGGTTTCATGGGCCTAGTATTGGTATTGATTACGACCCCAGGGACTGCAACCTCCCCCCCTGGCCCACCCCACACTTACTTCGCATATGTTGGCATTGCATGTCAGGAAAATGAATATGGTCCCTTGGGTTAATATCCAAGACACATAACACCAAGACAAAGATCTCACAAACCCCAAACCAAGAAGATCCATACCCCAACAGAAGAGAGCCACCAAAGAAACCAAACTAAAAGCTTTAGCCTATGAGGGTTGCCAAGACTATAAAATTGAAGACCCATACCCCAAGTTATCAACAACTACAAGGGTACAAAAAATAGGTGGATATATACAGAGCACTGATCCAATATAAGTTTACCACAACCAGAAGAGAACAAATACAACAGACTAACAATAATAATTGACTCAAGCAAGACTCTAAATCAATAACCTAGAGGGTCTTTCAGACCACTTCAAGCATAACAATGAACCCATTAATAAATAAAATCCTTCCATGTGACATGCTACGAAACATTCTTATAATATCCATGAAAATTAAATGAGACCCAATAGATACAAAGAGGTACCACTTTATCACATGCCATGAGGAGTGCCACACTCAGGACTGGAGGAGCTGCAATGATACCCACATTGCCCATCCCATAAATGATTCCCAATGTTCTCCTTCTACCTGCACATCTTGTGTTCATCTAGAACATCTTCAACAGTTCAAACAACCATGCAACACATATAATAGCAACCCCAATAGTCCTTTTAGGAATTAACGTTAAAACGTTCCAGTCGTGTAAAGGTCATAGAATTTTTAGCTAGCCACGTCTCAATTTTTCTCCTTGTTTTCTCTCATGGGGCAAAGAGTTAGATTATTGCTTCTCTATGCAAACCTGCAAGAAAGCACCACCCTTGGACAATTGTATCACATCGTAAATCATTAATTTCAAAGTGAATTGAAGTGCATGCTTATGCATGCAAGGGGGCGGTCACACCACCCCTAGCATTAACTTATCTCTCCATATTAGGATCACAGAAATGATCCCCTAACCTCCTATCATTTTCGAGATTCATCGCCATCAGGGGAGATGTGTAATTCATTTTATGTTTAGATGGGATGTAACATTTAAAAACCCATTATTAAGCAGGTTGACGCACTACGTAGAGGGCATATATGTCCATAAATATAAAAGAAGACACATATCATATATCAGTCATTATAATGTCTTAAGACATCATCAAAAAACAAAAATATATAACAAAATATCAAGTCTGCCAATTATTGTGCTTGCTTGAATTCAACTATAAACAGTTGGTGATACTCATGTGCATTCTCCCCTATCTGTTCATTGATTTTCCATATGCCAAGAGTCTGTTCAGCTTCGGCTTTAGATAAGGCGTTTTTTGTTGTGTTACAATCCTTGTATATGTGGCAATGGGAAATCTAATCAAAACAAAGTTTTAGATGAATATTTTCCTCAAGAATAGGAAATAGTGTGTGATTGTGGCATCTCTATGTCTCATTGAAAAAATTTATGACATTCACAGAGTATCCAAAGATCTGAAGAGTACAACATTATTTTTAATGGAAAAAAACATAATAAAATGTTTAACACTAACAACTCTGCATAGTTATTTGAGCGCCTCCCTAAACCAATCTAATGCTTGAATAAATTATGTTCCTATAAGTAAAGGATTGTCCCTCCCCCACAAACCCCACTTGCAAGAGAAACCCCATCAAAATATGGAGAAATTTATAACTTTGGTTGATATAACACACAAAACATGAGAAGAGTTTGAGGATGGAATGAGAGAATAGATTGCAAGGACCCGTGCAACTACCTGATTAGGGGAAGAGGGTTGATTCTGGAATACAACCTTGTTCCTAACCAGCTAAACTCCCCAACATATGAGTGGGGGAATATTCTTGAGTTGCTTATCATTTGGTGTTTCCCACTAAGATTTCCAAACGTCAAGAAAGGTCTCACCAAGCTAAAAACATTGCATCCAAGATTATTCCTACAAACTTCCCATATACCCAATGCGAAAGGACATGTTAGAAACATATGACTTGCCAATTCCTCAACATTTTCACAAAGTGTGCACCAACTGGGCCCTTCCTTCTACCTCTTTTGCAAGTTATCCCATGTAGGGATTTTGTTTTCAAGCAAACACCATAGGAAAACCAAAGCTTTTGTAGGACAACTCAATTTCCAGATCTTCTTCCACCACCAAACTAGGTCCACCAGGCTTCTAGGATTTTTCAAGTATAATTAACTAGTTTTGGGTGTATATTCCCCAAACGAGGAATGGACCCAACAAAGAGAGTCTTCCTTATCTCTGATCCTCACACGAGACAAGTTCAAAGAAACTTATACTCTTCCCGTAAATCTACATAAGCAACAAGAAGGTTGTTTTGGTAAGCATTTACCCAACCATGAGCCCAAATAGTAGAATGTGCATTGTCTACAATTTGATTAAGAGTTATCTTCCCATTTTCATTCAATATTGTGGCCAAGTCACAAGGAAGGAAAATTTCTACAACCAAACCATAAATCCATACCAATCCTTAATTTCCCCCCATTACCAATCTCCCAAGAAAAGCCACCTTCAACCACTGAGAAGAATGGCAAAATGACCTTCCAAATGATTGAGACATTAGATTTCTTCATGTTTGGGGATCTAACCAATTCTTCCACAAAAGATATATATATATATATATATATATATATATATATATATATATTATATATATATATATATATATATATATATATATATATTTCTTATGGACAATATAGGCCGAGATGTTGTTTGTGGACAACAACTTCCAACCCACCTTAGTTATCAAATATTTCACAAATAATGGGATGTTTTTAATGCCCTACCACCCCATGCTTTGGGCACATCTATTTTGTCCCATTGCACCCATAGAAGAACATATTCTTCTTTTGAGCCTACCCAAAAAATCAACAACAAAGCTTATGCATTCAATTTAAAACACCTTTTGGGATCCAAGATAAGAACATCCAATATATCGGGATGGCCTCCAAAGCTAACTTAATAAGAACTAGTCTATCGGCTTTAGACATCCATCTGAAACTCCAAATATTTAGTCTTTTCTCAAATTTAGCTATTAGCCATTACCATTTTACTTTCTTGTAGTCATTTGGTTTTAACTAATGAAAGCTCAAGTACTTCATACCTTCTTCAAAGGCATTGACATGAAAGGGAAAGTGTGTATAAATTCCTTATAGATTCAAACTCCTAATTGTTAATTACTAAAATAATAGACTTGAATCTACTCTCCTCATTAGCGGAAACAATTAAATGATCGCGAAATCACGAAGCATAGAAGACAAAGAATTCAATCAACACATTACACAATGATTTCATGGGAAATCCACAACTAAAAAGCCTCGCTATTTGTATATTGCATTAGCCAAAAAATATGAAATGATTACAATGTTTTTCTCAATCCCGAGCAACCTCCACACTACCTCTATCTGTCTCACAGCTTCCTAGACAAGCCTAGGCCAATACTAAACCAAATTTCTACTTTCCAAAGCCCCTATTTCCTTGAGTTTTTTCCTTGGGGATTAACCCTTATCAATTAGGGAAATTCCTCAATTAGAATTGTGTAATCCATCATAGGCCTTCCTCTCACTACATGCACCACTTGTACAATTCAAATGATTATACAATTGATAGTACATTGTCCCTAAACTCCAATCTCAACTAGGTAACTCTCAAATCTGACATGCATGAGTTATTTATGAGTGAACCATCAATTAACTGGTTGAACACATGAAACAACACCCCACTGTTTGACCTCCTACTAGTTTCTCCATCAGTTGGAACTAGTTTTACTAACGTTAACTCAATTAATCTGAATTAATTAATTACAACTAAAAATAAACTCGACCACGACTCCTATAAAGTAGGAGACACTCTTCATGACTCAATTTAGACCCTCAACTCGAATTAACTGAGCCAACTAAGTCAATTTAACTTTGTTAACTTGTACAAGTTGTCTTGAGATGTGGAATTACTTTTTTATTTCTAATTTAATTCAAGGACAAAATTTAATTAGGAATTTCTTGCTACATTTTCAACACTCCCTCTCAACAGGAAAGGGATTATCAGATACCCCAATCTTGCCTCTATGGAAATCGAATTTTCCTCTTGATAGCCCCTTAGCAAAAATGTTTGCATCATGTTCCTCTGTGGGAGTGTACTCCAACAACATGATTCTCCTTTACACACAATCTCATAGATGGTGACACCGGATGTCAATATGCTTGCACTGACCATGAAAATTTGGATTCTCAGATAGTTTGATATAACTTTGATCCATCTGTTGATCGAATAACCCAACAAGGATCTTCCTCATCCAGATAGCCTCACAAGTTGCTTGACTAGCAGCCATGTACTCTGCTTTTGCTAAATTGAGTGCAATTGTTCCTTGTTTCATGTTGTACCAAGAAATTATTGTTGACCCAATACTGAAGATTCCCCCTAATGTACTTTTCCTGTTGGATGGACTCCTTGCCCAATATGCATCTATGAAGCCTTGCAACATCACTCCCTCCATCCGTTTGTACCAAAGACCAAATTGAGTGGTGCCTCTAAGGTATCTCAACACATGTTTAGCTACCTTCCAATAGAGTTTGGCTGGCTTAACCATTGCTTGAATAGGTTAATTGCAATACATATGTTTGGTCGTGTGTTCACCAAATACATAAGTGAACCCACAAGTTGTCTGTAAATAGTAGCCTCCACTACTTCACCTGAAGTAGCATCTTCATTCCTCCAATTTCCTACCAGAGGAGTCTCCATGGGTTTGTTGCTCCCCATGTGGAACTTTTTCAATTTCTCATTGGCATACTTGCCCTGAGAGACAAACAGACCCTCATCTCCTTGCCATACTTCCATATCAAGGAAATAACGCATGAGCCCCAGGTCCTCCATCTCGAAATCTCTTGAAAGATCCTCTTTGCAAGATTTTACCAGCTTCTCATCACCTGTTAGAATTAAATCATCGACATATAATACTATAATTAACAATTTACCTTCAACAACAATATGGTAAAGGTTCACATCTACTTCACTTTTGGTGAAGCCCAACCCGGTGAAATAGTTGTTAATCATGGTGTACCAAGCACGGGGTGCTTGTTTCAATCCATACAATGCTCGTTTGAGTCTGCACACATGCGACTCTCTATTGAAAGTATCAAATCCTTCCTACTGCTCATTGTACACCTCTTCCTCAATCAATTCGTTGAGGAATGTTGTCTTCACATCCATTTGATGTATCTTCCATCCCATCTGCATTGAAAGTGTTATAATATATCTGATTAAAGAGGACCTTGCTATTGGAGCAAAGGTCTCCTCGTAATCAATTCCTTCCACCTAAGAGAACCCTCTAGCCACAAATTTGGCCTTGTGTTTCTCCACACTCCCATTTGTTGCTTTTTTTACCTTATAAAGCCATTTGAAACTCACCATAGACTTGTCTGCTGGTCTTGGGACGACTTCCCAAACACTATTTCAGATAATGGATTCATAATTCTCTACCATGGCATCAACCCATACTGTTGTTGCACTACTTCCTCGAATGAGGATGGCTCAATCTCTACACTCTTGCTCATTAGAGTCATGTAGCTAGTGTATTGATCTAGTGACCTCCTCTGCCTGCATTGTGATGTGGGTCCTCCCACATTCTCTCTAGCATCATGCATCAATCTGTTAGCTTTTCTAGTATGCTTCATTTCATCTATATAAGTCTCTACATGAGTGGGTGCTTCCACTCTTTTCTCCTCCGCATGTAGTTGCTCCACATCATCCTGAGGTTCTTCCTATGGACCTAAAAGCTCATCATATACATGCAACTTAATCTCCCTCTCCAGGGAACATCTCATGGCCTTCTCTTCATAAAACTTCACATCTCTAGGAACCACTGTCATCCTGTGAGATGGAAGGTACACCCGATAGTTGTGAGGTGTATTAGTGTACCCCACAAATATTCCCAACTCAACTGGTGGCTCTAGCTTTTTCCTTGCATACTTTGTAACATGACAGTAAGCTAATGAACCAAAGATCTTGAAGTGTGCCACATCTGGTTTCTTACATGAAAAACTTTCTTCTAGTGTACTCATCTCGAGAATCTGATAGGAATCCTATTCTACACATATACAATTGTGTTGCATACTTCATCCCACAAGTGCAACAATAGGCCCTAATAATGTAATATCGCTTGTGAAACTCCCACACATGTAGCTTCTCCCTCCCATTTGTCGAATCTTGGTAGTTGTGCCAACTCTTGGGAAGGCCTAGAAGTGCTAGGATGACCAATCTATCTTTAACAAATGTAATACCAACACTCCCGAGCTCATCCCGACATTGGGTGAACTTGCTCAAGTATTGTGGTACTATGTCACCCTTCTCTATTTTGATTTTTCAAAGCTTGTCCTTCAATGTCAGCTTCCTGTGGTCACTTATGTTTTAAAACAAGTCTATAAAGGCCATCCACATTGCATATGGAGTCTCCTTCCCATGGAGATCGAGACAATATGATCTCAAACTCCTTGTGGTATGATCCTTCTCGCCTTTGCAACACATTTCTTCCACTCTGCCAAATCTTGAGCATCCATTGTTGTAGGCTTAGGAATATCAATGTTTATGAATTCCTTTAGCGTGTTGTCTTCCAACACTACCTCCATCCTGTCCTTCCAAGCAATATAATTCAAACTACCCTTAAGGGCATATTCGAGTCTCAATCCATAGAACGACATCCTACTATCTCCGAAGAATGATACTACAAATTCAATTTCACCTGCAAAGAACAAACTCATATTCTCCTCTTCTAAAGTGATTTTTGCTCTAATACCATGTAGACATTCCTTGTAGATTCAAACTGCTAATTGTAATGTACTAAAAAAACAGGCTTGAATCTACTCTACTCATCACCGGAAATGATTAAACAATCGCGAAATCACGAAGCATACAAGAGAAAGAATTCAATCAACACGTTACACAATGATTTCCTAGGGAAAGCCACAACTAAAAACCCCTAATATCTGTATATTGCATTAGTCTTAAAATATGAGACGATTACAATGCTTTGCTCAAGCCCAAGCAACCTCTGCACTATTTCTATCTATCGCAGCTTCCCAGACAAGCCCAAGCCAACACTTAACCAAACTTTGCTTGTCGAAGTCCCTATTTCCTTGGGAATTATCCCCTATTAATTAGGGAAATTCCTCAATTGGAATTGTGCAATCCATCATAGGCTTTCCTCTGACTGCATGCACCACTTGTACAATTTAGATGATTATACAACATATAGTACATTGTCCTTGAACTGCAATCTCAACTGGGTAACTCTTAGATATGACATGCACGAGTTATTTGTGAATGAATCATCAATTAACTAGTTGAACACATGAAGCAACACCCCATTGTCTGACCTCCTACTAGTTCCTCCATCAGTTGAAATTAGTTTAACTCACTTTAATTTAGTTAAACTAAATTAATTAATTACAACTCAAAATAAACTCAACTAGGGCTCCTATAAAGTAGGAGACAATTTACATGACTCAAATTAGACCCTCAACTCGAATTAACTGAGCCAACTAAGTCAATTTAACTTAGCTAACTCGTACAAGTTGTCTTGTGATGTGGAATTACAATTTTATTCCTAATTTAATTCAATGACAAAATTAAATTATGATTTTTCATGTTGCATTTTCAACAAAATGTGCTTGTACACTTATGAATTCATCAAGGGGGGGGACATTAGGGAGAGAGTAGATTTCAATACATTGATATGCATTCCAGTAACTTTCTAAAAAATAAGTAGAGCTTCTTTTATAGCAATAATATCTCATCTAGAGCCATCATAAAATAACATTATGTCATAAAAATTAGCAAGTGTGTTATTGTTAGATCTTCAGCCACTTCCACGCCCTTAAGGTGCCCCCTCCTTTTTCCACTGTGAGAAGCTTGCTTACACCTTATGCCACTAGAAGGAACAATAAAGGGGACATAGGGAAACCTTCATGCAAGCCTTGTTGGGCATGGAAGAAGGACGAAGCCAAGCCATTTATAAGAACTGTGAATCGAATTGAAGTTATACAACTCATAATCCAATTGATAAAAGGAATTCAAAACCCAAATGAATGAGAATCAGACAAATAAAAATCCAGTTGACCCTACCATGAGCTTTTGATAGGTAAATTCTAATCACCACACCTTTCATCTTTCTAGTTTTGAGGTTGTGTATACCTTCTTATGCAACCCCAATTGCTTCATGGATTTGGTGCCCTTCTAAAAATCCAAATTTCTCCTTAGACACGTTTGTTTAGAGAGAACCGGCTTGATCATGTCACAATGATTTTTTCTATCACTTTATAAATGAAAATTCAAAGGGAGATTGGACTATAATCATCGAATTATTGTGGATCATTTGAATTAGGGATGAGAGCGATAAAAGTTGAGTTGAAGTAAGCTAACATCTTTCCATTTTGACGGTAATCCTCAACCACTCTTAGCAAATCAACACCCAAAATGTTATATAGTCCAAGAAGAAAAATGACCATTCATCCATCTAGTCTAGGGTTATTATCTGTCTATATATTGTGAAGGACCCCTTGAAGTTGACCATCCAACACATGATCCATTAATTGTTGGTTATCTTCATCCTTAGTAAACCAAGGAAAAGACTAAGCCAACAGAATCACTTCAGAGACAAATGATTCCATAAGGGCTTTATACAAATTGTTGAAGGGATATTTTCCAAGTGAAGGTAATTCCTCAAAAGAGGCAGTTTTCCCCCTTTTGGGGCATTCAAATACTAAATAGTGTTACATTCCTTACAACCCTTATAAAAATTGTGTTTTAATCTCCACTTTTCAGCCATAAAACTTTGCTTTTTTGCCTCCATATCTCTTCCCTTTCTCCCAAAATTCTTCTTTTAGTAGCCTCAAGCTAAATAATTCTATGTTTGGAGGCTTTGGACGCATAGTCCCGCCCACTTTAGGAGCCTCCAATCTTCCCAACTATTCCTCCACAAATTTAAGTTCTTCTTCTTCCCTTAGTTTCTTTTGAAGGGATCACTGGATGGTAGTTTTTTTAACCCTCTTTATATTTCCATTGAAATGAGTTGCAATATACAAGCCCATATTAGGATTGTAAGGACTCCAATTTTATGATATTAGAATATGAAATTCCTTGTCTTTTAACCAAGAGGCATTAAATTTAAAAGGGCTCGCAGATTTTTGAAGGCTCCCTTTCAATTCCAAGAAATCAAAATGATGATCGTATACTACTCCAATCCTGATCCATTGTTGAAACAGAGGAACCCTTTCCATCAATGATTCAGCCATAAGAAAATGATCAAGGCGCTTAACAATCATCGCCTTCCTGGATCACCTGTTTCTCCATAAGGATTTAAACTTAATCAACTACAAATCAATTAGCTTGGTCACTGCAAAAAGGTGTGTGAACTAATCGGTAAGGGAGTCCATGTTGACATGTGTATCCTAGACATCAAAAGCTCTGATAGAGAACTTAAGGTCCCCTCCGACCACCAAATTATTTGACTTCATGAAGCATTTTCCCATTAACTAATCCCAGAAAATGGCCCGATCTTGATAGGGTCCATAGATATTTACCTTCGTGAACTCGATTTCGAACTTCCAGGATAAAATGTTCGCACCCAAGACCGAATCAGATCCCCAAGAATTGTTAACTTTGATTGTTTTAGTGTTCAAACCTAAGGCCAAATCCCTAGTTCAACCCCTCATGTCTGATCCAAAAAAATACTAGCCCAGAAAGAGGGAAACTAGAACCTGGGAAATTTTGTCTCCATCACCTAGAGTTTCCTGAAGGAAAAGCATGTCTAGATTCTCATTTTCAACCAGTATTCATGAGGCTTCTTTTTGGGATGGGCTAGTGAAGCCCCCAAAATTGAAAGAGATGACAATCATGAAGGAAACTTATCAGGGGCTTGCACCGCTCTAAGTGCCCCTACAATAGATCTTTGTCTTCCATCCGCAATATTCCGGCGAGCTTTCATCTTGGCCTTGGAGATATGGGATTTCCTCCCTCGCAAGCGACCCCCAAGCTTTTATGGGTATAATCAGCTAAGACCACCAAAACTTGAAAAGATATCCCCCTTTGAGGTCTGAGGATGAAGGTTATATTGAGAGAGGGATTTAGACGATTCTTTCATTCTTCAAGGCAATGTAATTTTGGGGGAGGGACATGAAGGAATGACAAGGGGACAAGGGCAAGTAACATGAGCAATTGAGGAAAGGGAAGGGGACAATATGCTAGATACATGATGGGTACTGATTGGACCAGACCCCATTTCTAGAATGTTGAAAGAATTAATTAAACAATTAACAAATTGAGGATGAGAGTTACCTGGAGGAGAGACGACCATAGAAGATGAAGCGTCAACCTCCTAACTTCCTTGTGTTCCCACAACCAACATAACATCACCCACATCTTTAGAGCCCATAAACTTCACCTCTGACACTAGATGATCGATCTGTAGAACATGCACTGAGGGCACCCTTGTCATATTTTCCTTTTCCCCTAACATCAACCCCTTATTTTGTTTTGTGCAAAGACTCCTTGTGCCTTTTCTACTTGTGAAGGGAAGAAAGCAATCCCTCATGACATGCCCATGGTGGTGGCAATGCCAACACCTAAAGGGGATACCTTCATAGTTTATAGACTGACGGTGAGAAAACTCCTTGTAACATAGGTCCAAATCTACATATAACCCCTCACATGGGTCCAAATTAACCAACACCCTTGCCATGGTCCTGATTCTAGTGGTCCTGAATGATATATTTGCTTCCAGAAAGACCCCCAATTTGTTCCCTATTTCTCTAAACACACCCTTCAACCATAATTGTGGTGGAAGACAAGGCAGTTTGACCCATATGAGTGCACTATCAAGTATTTAATGACTAGCATCAAATAAAGGGTTCCATTGCTTCATTAACAATGGGGATAAGTTAATACTCCAAATTTGTGTCAACTGAGTCAAATCAAAGCATGAACCAACCTTGAACCAAAATAATTACCTTCAAAACCACCTTTGATGATTCTCCCCATTCTTTGTTGATCCAATCACATAGAAAATTTGTTGAGAAATGCTATCCTCTGGCTTGCGAAACCACCACTAGCTCTGCCATGGTAATTACTTCTCATAGTTGGACATCATCCCCAAGTGACAACTTCTAGTTATAACACTTTGTTTTAGTGCACCAACCCCCTTTTCTCTTCTTTCCTACACAGGTATTCCCTTCAGAATGTGTCGAAACGCCATTAGTTTCCATGGACTTCACTTGCTCACCTTCAAAGTAAAAATGCCTACCCTCACCTCCAATTGAAATAGACTCAGCTACATTTTCTCCTCGGGGTTTTTCCCAAGAAAGCCCAGTGGAATGCTGCCTAAGCGAGTATATTTCTCAACAGGACCATTGCTACTAGAAAACCCCACACCTAGCAACACCTCCTGAAAACCTTCGTCCTAGATGTGATCAAAACCCATAGAAGAAATCCTTCTGGTTTGTTGTTGCTCGACTAATGACCACCCACATGAAAAACATCCAATATTCAGGTCAACTGAAGAGAGGGAAAAAACTTTCCCAGAGCAAGGAAGGATACCTAAGTCTGCTTCGCTAGCTATGCATGAAGACCCAGACACCAAAACAACCCCCTAAGCATGTACATTGAGACACTCGTAGGTAGAGACTAATGGAGTTTCAACCATCTAAAGCCTGAAGCTAAGACAAACCCATGCTATCCAGCCGGGAAACACCAATAGTATCCTGAGCCTCGACTACACTTTGATGAGATCGCACTTCAACCCATATTGATACGTAATCATTAGGGTCAAACCTATAATCCAACATATCCTTCGTCGAAACCATACAAAACTCAATAAATGTGTTATAAAGACTGCAAGACAAATCACCGACAGAGGCGGATAAAACCCCAACCTTCGAAAAAATTGAGAAATGGACTTATTGCTCTACGGTCGCTAGAATGTGCCAACTATGGAATGACCATCGCATTGTAGACCACATCCCGTCCCCACAAAGATTTTTGCCACATAATTTTATCATTATATAAAACAAGTGAAAATTAAAATTTTCTTATAGTTAAAACATTTGTTATTGTGTTGTTCTAAACCAACATAGACCCATCTTAACTCTAGATATACCAAGAGCCGAGAGGAATCAAATTGCTCGAGGTGCAAACCGTGATTCAAGTTTTGCACTCAAAAATATGTTTGCATCTTGAAAGATTTGAACCCTCTCGGCGATGCTTCATAGATATGGACTTAAGATGAATTTTTACAATTAATAAAGTTACAAAGGTGGAAGGTAAAAAGAGAAATGATATTAAGGGCGTCTATGTCATCCCTTGTTCTTGCGGGATTCCATATATTGGTGAGACAGGTCGCTCTATCAATCAAAGGATTAGCGAGCATTCAGCTGACTTGAGGCATGGGAGGATCAAATCCTCAGCCCTAGCGGAACATGTCGAGAAGACGATGCATCATGTATGTATCGAAGAGGCTCAAGTCATCGCTAGAGTGGCTCAGTTTCACCATCGAAAGTTTAGGGATGCCCTAGAGATTGAAAAAAGGCCGAATAATCTTAATAGGGATGATGGCTGGAAGAGCAGCAGCTGCTGGGTCCCAGCCCTATCTCCCTAGCCTCCGCGGTCCCTTCTTAGTAAGTTCTCTGTGTTTCATGTTTCCTTTCCTTAGTGTTGTTTTCCGTTGGGTTTGTTGTATTACTCTCCTGCTTTACTCCTGATTTGATTTGTTCTTCCTTTAATTTTCATCCTTTTGGTTTGATTTAATCCCCTCTAATTTCCTTACTTATTCGAAGTTGATTTAATATTCGTATCTTGGGAATATTTAGCATAATATATTCTATTTAGTAAGTGATTGATTAATAGTAATTGTAATAACCTTAGAATGGAAGGTTTGTATTTAGCTTTCGATTAGCCTTAGATTTTTAACATCATAATGCTACGTTTAAGGTATAGTTAGAATTAATGAATGAATTAAAATTTGCCTTTTCGTAATTAATTTTCCATTTATTCATTTAATAAAAAATTTTAATCCTAAGTTAATTTAAACTAACCTCACTAAATAAAGTAAGAGGAAAACTGTTTAAATAGGTATTTTAATCCAAACAAACAAATAATAGAATAAATATTATTAATATGTTAGGTAATGAAAAATTCTATTAATATATTTGGATAATACATATATATATATATATATTTAATCATTAAATAAAATATTATGGATTATAAGATAGTAATATTTATATATATATTCTTATATGTTTAGATGGATATATTTTTATTTATATATATATACATTTATATAT
>APFE031365931.1:212737-253355 GCA_000404065.3 Pinus taeda
AGTTGGTCCATAAGGTCATTAATTCGTGGGATTGGATACCTATTCTAAACAATGATCTTATTTAGCACTCGATAGTCAATACAGAGTCTCCAGGTTTCGTTTTTCTTCTATACCAGCACAATCAAGGCTCACATAGGGTGATGAACATGGCAAGATGTGCCCTTTCTGCAACAACTCTTGAATCTGCTTCTTAATTTCATTGTTCTCCATAATAGAGCATCAGTAGATCAGTTCGTTGGGTAGCGACCCGCCTCGGGTCAAATCGATGGAGTGCTTGACCTGACAGTGTAAGGGTACCCCTGTGGATTAGGTGAATATGTCACTGTACTCCTCCACGACCTTGTCCATCTGATGTTATTGTGCAAAGGAGCCCTGTCTGTAGGCTGTGGATGTGGCCATAATCTTCTTCTTTCCTTGAGGGCAAATCATAAAGAAGACAAATTTCTTGGTCTGGGAAATGATCTTACTGCATTGCTTCACAAAGATCAAAGAGATGGTGCTAGGTGGTGCTACCTCCTGTATCCTATATAACTTATTACCCAAAGAAATAATAACAGTGTGAGGCATAGACTCATACACAACATGATGCTTCTACAAGTATGGTTAGCCTAATAATACATCACAAACTTCAAGAGGAGAAACATCATACAACACCTCATATGTGAAGGTCTTGATGCTGTAGGGAAAGTGGCACTGCTGGCTAACACAAAGATCTCATCCTTGGTGAAGCCACCCAATGGTATGACTGCGGGTGTGGTGTGGTCGGTAGGCCCAATTGCTTCACGACATTTGCTGAAATGAGGTTCTTTTGGCTTTCGTTGTTGATAATGAACTGCAACAGAGAACCCTTCACCCACATTTGTGAGTGGAAGAGTTGGTCCCCCTACTCTGGATCTTCAGGCTCAATCTTTTGGATCTTAGTGGTGGCAACGACAACACTGGGCTTCACATCAATAATTTTCTTCCTTTTGTCATTCCTCTAGTTAGGTATTGACTTAGAGTCAGAACATGTATCTGATTCAGAAGCCTTCAGCTCAACCACCAGTGACTGTTTGGCTTGACACTCACTTGTGTTGTGAGTGGGGCTCTTATGGAACTCACACAATTTCCCTGTGTCCTGCTTTGTCTTCGTGGTGTTGTTCTTTACTTGCGGCTTTGGCGGGTTGTCTTGGGTTGTCCCACCTTATCTTTGTCCTTTGTTTTGTGGTTTGGGGGTACCTTTCCCTTGCTTCAGATTCACAGCTCCAAAGGCTCACTTCTTATGTTTAAATTTTTGATCCTCTTGACAGCATATGGATAGGTAGCGCCAAGCGAGGAGATGTCCAGGAACTTGATCTTGTCCTAAATGTACTTGTGTAGACAACCCCGGTACTTGAGTACCAAATGCCACTCAGAATCCTTGATGCCCAACTTCGTGCGAAGGGTATGAAAAATATTTGTGAACTTCGACACGTCTTGGTCCCTTCCTTGCTGCAACATGGTCCACTTTATGTATTTATATTTATAGTTCTCGACAGGGTAATATGGTTCCTTGATGGCATCTTGGAAATAATTCCTAGTGGGTGCAACTGAAAGCAGTGAGGGTTCCCTCTCATCCTTCTATTCACAGTAGGTTTCCCACCAATCCTTGACATGGGGGACGACTTTGAGGAGTGCAAAAGTAATATTTTTCTTGATTGGAAAAGTCATGAACTGAAAAATATCCTTCCAATAGATTTAATAATCTATTTATGGTGTCTGCATTTATCTGGCCTTCAAATATGGGAATGTCAAAGTTTACTTTTACCTTAAAGGGCGTGGTGCCTCCAGAGTGGCTGTTGGATTAAGATGCGTCACTTGTGGGTAGTTGCTGAAGGATCTGGGCAAAGTTATCCATCATCACGTTCCTCTGTCGCTCGAGGGCTTCCTTGAGTAATATTTTGAAAGGATCTCCTACTCCCTCATCTTTCTTTTCTTCTACCATGGGAGGTCGTCGGGGTTTGTGAGGCTGGTCTTGCAAAGGTTCAACCAGTTCGAGCCCTAACTCCTTATACCCTGACCTTGTTGGGGACATGCAAAGAAAAACAAAGAAAAGAGTAAACCGCTATGATACCACTGATCCAAACTTATTCAGGAACACAAAAAAATACAAATATAAACATAAACACATAGATACAACAGAAATAAATATTCATTTCATTAATATCAAAGAACTGAAAGATGCTTACAAGCAAAATGGAAATAAAGTAGCTCGGGTGATAATAGCTTATCTTTGAGAAGAGATGTGGCAGCTACATGCCTTTGAACTGTGTTACAATGAGGCTCAAGGGCCTTTTTATTATTGAACAACAAAGAGAATCCCTAAACAACCAAAACCCTAACTCGAGGGGATGGAACGCTAATAGTTTGTGGGCTCTATTGGGGTTAGTTGGGTAGCCAACTTCTTAGGGTCGTAACTTCGTCATATGATCTCTGTTTGGCGCATACGATACCTCGTCAGGAAAATCTCTCTGAGTACTAGACCTCAAAAAAACACCTTTTAGGGGGTCAAAACTACTCCGGAAGTTCAGGACCCAAAAAGCTGCTAAAAATAGTAAATGCTACTATAATCAAGGAAATTGATGAAACCAACTAGAGGTCTAGGTGGAATAGGTTGGTGGCTACCAATATCCACCTAGATCAATTTCCTCTTGTATTTCCGAAGATGTAAATGAATGGAATATGGTTGCAATGTGTTGAGCCTGGGATTGAGCCCCTAGTCGACCTTGAGGGCTTCTGCCTCCAGACCCCCAGTTGTTGGACACAAATTGTCATTGATGTCAATATGGAAATATTCGAGGAGCAGATAGAGCCAAGAGGAGCCAAGAGAAGCAGACAGAGCCAAGAGGAGCAAACAGAACAGAGCCATCGGGAGCACATATCATTCGAGGGTCATATATGCTAAAAGAATACACTATCGGGAGCACATATCATACATATGCCACAACCTTATGTATCAGCGACAAAATCATATATATGCATGCTTTTACACTATCGGGAAGCGCAAAAGGCAGAAAGACTGAGTATAGGCAAATACACTATCGGAGGCAGAAAGCAGACTTGAAACTCTGTACACGGGAGTAGTGAGTCATATCGGGTCCGGCACTTAATATCGCATCGCTATAATGGAATGGTCTGTGTAACGAGGACCCGATGGAATATCACAACTGACTCAATGCAATATCGCATATGTTATGAAGCCTTGCCACACCCAAGCGCCAATTGTGATATTGTTGTGGACTCGACTAAACCATTGTAACATGATTTAATAGTAATATCACATCCGATTGAACCACAAAAGCTCAAAAAGGGATGACATGTTAAATCCGCTGATTGTGATGGAGCTATGGACTCGACGGAGTCATTAACAACAGTTTATAATCATATCGCATCTAATAGGAGCAATCGGTAATTGGCCATCGACGATGTTATAGACATGACTTATAAAGGACCTCCTGAAAGCTGCGATTGCGATTGCGATTGTGATGTGGCATGTGGGACCTTCCTGTTGGTATAGTCTCTCCAATGAAATCCTCTGTAAATAATGAAGTCTAATGTATGAATATTATTAAAGGAAAAGGGACCTCACTGATATTTTTTAATAAGCAACAATTCTTTGTATTTCGACCTTTCTTCCTCCTGAACGCGTCCTGTGAGCATTGGAACACTCGAATAGACAGAGGAAGCCATGGATTGGGAAGCCGAAGTGTCGAGCGAGCGCAAAGGAAGCTAAAGCAACTGGAGGAGGGAAGCCAGAAGGTTGAGCGAGTGTTGAGGAAGCCGAAGCTCAAGCGAGCAAGGAGGAAGCCAAAGGTCAGCATATTAGGCTTATATAACAAAGAATTGTTTTTATGCAGCGGTTGTTGGGGTGAAGACCCAGAGTGTGAGGTAGTAGAAGCAGCAGAGGCAAAAGAGGCAACAGAAGCAACGAAGGCTGTAGAGGCAGCAGAAGGAGCAGAGGCAGGAGAGTAGGAGTGAGAAAACCTCAGCTGAATAGAGTGTAGCAGCATACCAGTTTATACCAAGGTTGGGTTGGAGCCTCAGAACTGAACATGACTAAAGTCATTGGGGGTAGGTGCTCTGGAGGTTGGAGCCTCACTGAAGTCCAAGTTGGAGCTTGGCAACTATTCACAATCAGATTTATACTTATATTGTATTTATTTCATTGCATTGTCTTGAGTTTTAATAAAAGCATTAATTCCAGCTATTGATTTCTGTGTTCTGTGTATACATATACATATCTATATATGTTTTGGTAATCACTATAACAATTAAAAAATAATAAGAAATATTGATTCACCCCCCCTCTCAGTATTTCCAACAATTGGTATCAGAGCCGGCTTCTTCACACTAGCCTAACAGCTTGAAGAAAGATCCGCAACCATGATGAGAAATCACGAAGCATCAAGAAGACCTCTTTTGTTCGATGGCACTAACTTTGGTTTCCGGAAGAAAAGAATTACCTACTACTTAATGTCCCTTGGACTTGAAGTCTGGAATTTGTTCAAAATGAATACAAAACAACTTCAACTCTTCCAACAGACCCAGATGAGAGGAAAGCCTACATCGCAAATGCAAAGGCCATGAACTCCATCACTAGTGGAATCACTAATTCTGAGTTTACACAAATCATGCACTGTACCTCTGCGAAAGAAATGTGGGAGGAGCTAGTTGGCTTGTACGATGGAGACTCAAAAGTAAAAAAGGCAAAGCTTCAAACTCACAGAAGACAATTTGAAAGTTTGAGGATGGAAGATGAAGAAGATATTGCAGCATACCTCCTCCGAGTAGCTAAAGTGGTAAATTCCCTAAAAGGATTGGACGAAAAAATTGAAGAAAGTACCATTGTTAAAAAGGTATTAAGGTCTCTTCCAGACAGATTTGACTCCAAAATAAGTCCTATAGAAGAAGCAAAGGATCTAGATACCCTCAAAATGGATGAACTCCATGGAATTCTCACTACCTATGAAATGAGGAAAGGTGGCCCAAGCTCCAAAGATGCAGCATTCAAGGCCTCAAAGTCAAATAAGGGGAAAGAAAGGAATGACTGTAGTGATAAGTCAGATGTGGAATCCGAATTGGCTCAATTTGTACGAAATTTGAAGAGAGGATCTAAGCTTAAAGGCAAGTATCCTCTTATCTGTTTTAAATGCGGAAAAATAGGTCATTATGCAGCAAGATGTCCTCATAAACATGACACTGATGATGAAGGAAATCCTAAAAGAATGGTACACAAAAAGAAAGGGTTCAATAAGAAAAACTTCTTCTCCAAGCAAGATGAGTCTAATGAGTATGAGTTTATGGTCATCAAAAAGAAATCAGATGAGGAAAGTGATCATGATCAAAGCCAAGAAACATTATTCATGGCACTCGTAGAAGATGATGACTCAAGGTTGGAAGGAAATGTAGATGAACTGTTAATACGCGCCATTGAAGAAAATGAGAAACTACGGAACAAAATCATTTCTCTCAAAGTGGAAAACGAGGAAACAAGAAGGAGAGAAGATCTCTTGGAAGCAAAGCTTAAAGAAAAAGAAGAGACTTGTGAAGAACGTGAGGCCGAAATAGTGTCTCTAAGAAAGGAGTTGGAGCAAATTAAAAAGGGCTGTAAAAGCTCTCAAATACTTGAGACTATTCTGAAAAATAAAAAACCTCAACATGACAAGTCTGGAATAGGTTTCAAAGGAGAATCCTCAAGCACTAACAATAGTGCGAAAAGCTATGCCGATGCACTTTCGTGCAATCCAAAAGATGAAAAAGTATGTTATCAAAAGTGCATCCTAGATCCCAAGAATAAAGAGAGAATTACTTCAAAGAAGAATGTAGAGTCGAATCATGGACACTACAGCAAATACAAACCTTTTCTCCACCAAGGGCCCATCGCAAATCCAAAGAACGAGGGAGGAGTAATTCCCAGGATGGGAATTGACCCAAACTGTGGTTGCTTCAACAAGTATAAAACCATCTTTCTTTGACACTGCTTTCACTGTAAAAAATTTAGTCATCAAGCCAAACATTGTATGGCTCGCAGAAGTGAAAAGACAAAGCTAAAGGACCGAATAATCAACTCCTATGCCCCCAAAAGTCAAGGACAAATCAAAACCTTTAATTCATTTGATCTGATTTGCTCTTTCTGCTACAATAATGGACACTATGAACAAGACTGCTCACTCAAAGGAAGAAAGATGAGTAGTAAGAACTCCAGCATGGATAAATGCGGCCTGGCTCTATATGCTAAAAATAATGGAAACCATTGGTTTGTGGATAGTGGGTGCTCCAGACACATGACAAGAGACAAAAAGAAGTTTGTCTTGCTGAGCAAAAAGGAAGGAAATGTGTCCTTTGGAAGCGGATCTGGCAGAATTGCAGGAAAAGGAACAGTTACTCTGATCAATGGAAAAGGAAAAGCTCAAAATGCTCTGCTAGTTGAAGGACTCAAACACAACCACCTAAGTGTCAGCCAAATCTGTGATCAAGGACATAAGGTTGTTTTCAGCACCAAAGACTGTGAAATAAGGAACTCTGCCTCAGGGGAACTTGTGGCTAAAGGGGTGAGAACATCAGACAACATTTATATTCTGAACAAGATTCAAGAAAATAAATGCTACTTGAGTCAGAGAGATGAGAGTTGGCTGTGGCACAAGCGACTTGGACATATAAGCTTCGAAAATCTAATCAATATCAGCAAGATCAAAGCTGTACAAAACATCCCAAGGCTGTTCAAACTAAATCAAGCAGTATGTGGTCTAGTTATTAGGAACAAGGCAAGACTTGTTTGCAAAGGCTATTCACAAATTGAAGGAATTGACTTTGAAGAGACATTTGCACCAGTGGTCCGTATGGAAGCTATTAGGATGTTCATGGCATTTGCTTGCACAAAAGGATTCAAAATCTATCAAATGGACGTGAAATCAACATTTATAAATGGGGAACTCAAGGAGGAAGTCTACATGGAGCAGCCAGAAGGTTTTGATCTAACAGCAGGAAAGGACTTAGTCTGTAAGTTGAAAAAGGCTTTATATGGGTTGAAACAAGCTCCTAGAGCTTGGTATGCAAGATTGGATCACTACCTACAACAACAAGGCTTCAAAAAGGGAGTGGCTGGAAGCAATCTATACATAAAGACAGATCAAGGTAAGTTACTAGTTGCTCTTGTTTACGTCGATGATCTGATTTTTGCTAGTAATAATGATGAAATGAGCCATGAATTTTCTCAAAACATGTCAAAAGAGTTTGAGATGTCAATGATAGGAGAGCTATCCCACTTCCTTGGACTTCAAATATCTCAAACCAGAGAAAGATTGTGTATATCTCAAACCAAATATCTAAAAGACATGCTCAAAAAATATGGAATGGAGGACTGGGCACCTATGAGCACACCTATGACCACAAACTGCAAACTGAGCAAAGATGATGACTCCCCTCTAGTAGATGCAGCTCATTACAGGTCAATGATTAGAGCCCTTCTATACTTAACAGCTACACGACCAGACATAATGCAAGCAGTAGGAATGGTGGGAAGATTTCAATCTGCTCCCAAACAATCCCATTTATTAGCTATAAAGAATTCTCATATATCTGAAGGGAACTTTTGATTTCGATCTTTGGTACCTAAAGAACTCAACATTGACTGTAATTGCATACACCGACGCTGATTGGGCTGGAAGTATAGATGATCAGAAAAGTACTAGACTTGGAAATGCATTCTTCCTAAGAGATTGTTTGGTATCTTGGCTCAGCAAAAAACTATCATCCATATCATTATCCACAGCCGAAGCCGAGTATATTGCTGCAGTAGACTGTTGTACTCAGATACTATGGATGAAGGAAGCTCTAAAAGATGTCAACATATGTACAAATCAACCGATTACCGTCTATTGTGACAACACAAGTGCTATCAATCTCAGCAAAAATCCAGTGACGCACTCAAGAACCAAAAATTTCCTCCGTAAGTAAGTAGCTGAACAAAACATCGTCCTGGAATATATCAGTACTAAGGAGAAAATAGCTGGTATTTTCACAAAACCTCTTCCTCGAGAAGCATTCGAACATCTGCGTCAAAAGATGGGGGTTATTTCTTTATCATCACTCAAGTTCATTCATAAAGATGTAGCAGGACAGGGGGAGCAGTTTGACAGGGAGAGTCTGTATGCATTCCTTTGCCATTGATGTCAAAGGGGGAGAGAGCAAAAGAATATTGCCATCAATAACAAAGGGGGAGATTGTTGGACACAGATTGTCATTGATGTCAATATGGCAATATTCGAGGAGTAAACGGAGCCAAGAGGAGCAGACGGAACAGAGCCATCAGGAGCACATATCATTCGGGGGTCATATATGCTAAAGGAATACACTATCGGGAGCACATATCTTACATACGCCACAACCTTATGTATCGGCGACAAAATCATATATATGCATGCTTTTACACTATCGGGAAGTGAAAAAGGCAGAAAGATTGAGTATAGGAGTCATATCGGGTCCGGCACCTAATATCGCATCACTATAATGGAATGGTCTGTGTAACGATGAGTCTTGACCCTGTGTGATACATACATACATACATACATACATACATACATACATACATACATACATACAGAGCATACATACATACATACATTATACATACATACATACATACATTACATACATACATACATACATATACATACATACATACATATATATATATATATATATATATAATATATATATATATATATATATATATATATACACACGGACCCGATGGAATATCACAATTGACTCAATGCAATATCGCATATGTTATGAAGCCTTGCCACACCCAAGCACAGATTGCGATGGAGCTATGGACCTGACGGAGTCATTAACAACAATTTATAATCATATCGCATCTAATAGGAGCAATCGGTAATCGGCCATCGGTGATGTTATAGACATGACTTATAAAGGACCTCCTGAAAGTTGCGATTATGATTGCGATTGTGACGTGGCATGTGGGACCTTCCTGTTGGTATAGCCTCTCCAATGAAATCCTCCGTAAATAATGAAGTCTAATGTGTGAATATTATTAAAGGAAAAAGGACCTCTTTGATATTTTTTAATAAGCAACAATTCTTTTTGTTTCGGCCTTTCTTCCTCCTGAACGCATCCTGTGAGCATTGGAACACTCAAATAGACAGAGGAAGCCATGGATTAGGAAGTTGAAGTGTCGAGTGAGCATAGATGGTCAAGCGAGCGTAGAGGAAGCTAAAGGGACTGTAAGAGGGAAGCCAGAAGGTCGAGCGAGTGTTGAGGAAGCTGAAGCTCAAGCGAGCAAGGAGGAAGCCAAAGGTCAGCATATCAGGCTTATATAACAGAGAATTATTTTTATGCAACGGTTGTTGTGGTGAAGACCCAGAGTGTGAGGTAGTAGAAGCAGCAGAGGCAAAAGAGGCAGTAGAAGCAGCGGAGGCTGTAGAGGCAGCAGAAGGAGCAGAGGCAGGAGAGTAGGAGTGAGAGAACCTCAACTGAATAGAGTGTAGCAGCATACTAGTTTATACCAAGGTTGGGTTGGAGCCCAAGAGGTTGGAGGCTCAAAACTGAACAAGACTAAAGTCATTGGGGGTAGGTGCTCCTAAGTGCATAATCGCTGCAAAACAGAGTTGGTGCTCTGGAGGTTGGAGCCTCACTGAAGTCTAAGTTGGAGCTTGGCAACTATTCACAATCATACTTATATTGCATTTATTTCATTGCTGTCTTGAGTTTTAATAAAAACATTAATTCCAGCAGTTGATTTTTGTGTTCTATGTATACATATACATATCTGTATATGTTTTGGCAATCACTAGAACAATTAAAAAATAATAAGAAATACTGATTCACCCCCCTCTCAGTATTTCCAACCCCAGCAACACCACAGTCATTGGCGGGGCATGATACCTAGAGATAAGAGAGACCCGATTAAAGACGATACAGGAATAAGGGAAAACTAATGAAACTAGTTGACAGGAGCCAATACAATATTAGGAGAGATTTAACACTCAAATGCCATAAAAGTTTAAACTCAAATTGGCAAGTCGTGATAGAGGGTGAACAAATAAATATAAACTCCTGTCAGGGTCCAACAACTATAAAATCCTAGGCACACCAATGAACTTACACACCACCAAAACATCCTATAGACCATGAACCATAGTTCACCATGCATAGACTAACAAATTAAAAAATATGTAGAGATCGAACATAGAAAAAATTACCCAACATTTGTCTACCCATCGGGCATGGAAATGCTACAGACGAGGTTCGAATCCTTGCCAACCACTTCCCGTACTAGCATTGTCCCTTGCTGTCTCCATGTTTGATGTCCTAGAGGTTGTCACCTCAGTGATCCAGGTGGATATTGGTGGCCACCCGCCAATTCTGCTTGGACCCCCACTATTGTTTCTTTCAACTTTTCAATTTCCTTAATTGTAGCACAATTTACTATTTTTAGCAATTTTTTTGGGTACTGAACTTCCGGAGACCTTTTGAGGCCATAAATGACGTTTTTTGGGAAAACTCGAAGCAACATGGGTCTATGGATCGATGTTACTCTTCCCAAAGTTGTATTTCTCAGATAGATCTTTCTAACGAGATATTGTGCGCGTCAAACGAAGATCGTATGCCAAAGTTATGATCCCAGGAAGTTGATTTACCGATTTACACAAATGGGGCCCACAGTTTGGTGTTTCATTTTCTAGGGCTAGGTTTTTGGATGTTTAGGGTTCTCCATTGTTTCTCAACAATAAATAGGCCTTCGAGCCTCATTGTAACACAGTTCAGAGGCATGTAGCTGCAACATCTCTTCTCAAAAATAAGCTACCATCGCCCTAGCTGGTTTATTTCCATTTCTGTTTGTAAGCATATTTTAATATTTTACAATAATGAAATGAAGTATTATTTCCGCTACATCTATGTATTTATGGTTATCTTTGTAATTTGTTGCATTCCTATTTAAATCCAAATCAATTAGCCGCTCTCGCTCTCCCCTTGCACCGCGCTTGTAGGAACAACACAAGATCCATGTATTGAAGGACGACTTCTAGAGAATCAAGACCTTCAAGTAATTGAATTCTCACGAAGCCATTGCCATGGTGGAGATATCCCACTTGCAGCAGGAGTGTGCCACAAGAATTCTAAAAAACACAGAGTTGTGATATATGGGCATGGTTTCCATAAGGCCAACGTCGTGGGGGGAGTATCCCACCTACGTCAGGGGAATGTTGCAGAGATAACAAAAGAACACAGAGCCACATTAGAGGGGCTGAGAGCTCATAGGCAACATAAGGCTTACCATCTTAATGCAAAGGAAATGTATACCAGTTAACATGTATGACTACATGGGGTGGGATAACCATGCCATCCCCCCCTCATAAATGTGATAGGAGGTGGTGGACTCCTCCCTCGTCCATTGACATGTACTCCAACACCTTAATCATGGAACTTACATATTAATTATTTTTTAATAATAATAATAATAATAATCTTAAATGAGGTTATAATTTAGTTAATTCTTATGAATTCTTCAAGTTTTAGCAATTTAAGATGCATGAGTAAGAAAGTATTTTGATGTTTATTATAAATTGATGCTTATTAACATTTACCAAAATAATAAAACTAATTTCAAATAAATTCTAAAATATATTTTACATGATAATTTCAAAAATTTACCACTTCAAAAAATACATTTTCAATATATCTTGCATGCTCAAATTTTACATAATTAAAATTTACCATTTTAAAAATACTTACCATATTTGAAAGATACCTCTGATAGTTAATATCATAATTGCACAACTATATATATATATAATCTAGTTTTAAAATCACTCCCTAGAAAGACCAAATTAATGTATGAGACTTTCTTATTTGTGGCACAAGAAACCCATTGACAAAACTTATTTACAAGGCTATAGGGTATTAAATGCGGTGGAGCTATATATACTCACGATTAGATTTATACTAGTTAACTACATTTAATATTGCTTACCCATACTCTATTGCTGTTTTGTTTTGTTTTGTTTTGTTTTGTTTTTTTTTTTTTTTTTTTTTAATTCAAATTGATAATAATTTTTTATTAATAAAAATTGATAATAAAAATGAAAAATGAAATAAATAGGTAGAAAAAAATTTAATTTTCTTTGACAGCGGTATCAAGACTCTGCCTATGTTTTTTTGTTTTTGTTTTTTTAATAAAAATGAAAAATAAAATAAATTAGCATCTCAAGCGACGGAGAAAAAAATTTAATTTTGATATCAAGACTGTGCCTATGCTGGTCGATGCTTTCTGGGATTTTATGCTGAAAGACGCGTGAAAGCGGGAGGCCTTTGAGATCTATTGAACGAAGGCTTGCAGTGTTGTCTAAGTCCGAAGGATCAGTTTGTAATCGTTTCAATGGCGGTCGGCGGCCATTTCATGGAAAAACTTAAACAAAAATGGACTGCTCAAGAGGACGAGAAATGGGGCGCCAGCATGGTAAGTATTTTTGTTATATAAAGAATTTTCCAGGTCATTGTCCAGTCTCTCAGAGTGCATTTACACAGATGTTTATCGTGGAAAAAATTTCGATTCAAAAATTGAATTCCGCAGTTAGTGCAAGCAAACAGTTAACTCATATAAGGATTGACCTTTAAGTGTTAACCTTGCCAAGTTTCCTGGATAAGCGAGCCTACTAAATTTTCTCCTTACCAATCCTTGTGGCCACGGTGCATATTTCTTCCTCAATCAAACTCCTCCTCCATCCCCTTCCGGTCCGATCGAATACAAACAAGTTGGTTTTCTCTGGATTCCGCAGAGTTAGTTTACCCAGAAGCATCTTAGCCACCAATATGTTTTACCCAGCCTTCCCTTTTTTTCGTAGATATGTTCTGTCCTAGCTGTCCTTTGCTCAGTTTCATCCTGGTCTGTTCCCCAGGCCTGCAGATAGGATTCCTTTGCAAGAGAGGACATTTATTTTACTTATTGGTGGTCAACCCAGCTTTTCTACGCTCGCTCATTCTCCGAAGGTTCCTATAAGAATATGTCCTCCGCGTATCTATCCTCGCTTATGTTACCTGATCAATCTCTCTGTTATAACTCTCGCAATTAGATAAAGCCAGTTGTTTTAGAATCAATCCCTCGATCCTTGAGTTTTTGCGAGGCAAATAGGCTGTTGAAAGATATCTCATTTACCCGAAAAAACGAGAAGAGCGAGCATTTCATTCATATTATGAGATATCAGACCATAAATACTAATGCTAAACTATCCTAACACGCTAATACTGATCTATTTCTGAATTGCTACTCTAAAGTCCCCCTCAGCTAGAAACATTCATTACATGTTCATAATTTTACAACTGCTGATGGAAAACCTACTTAGAACCACACACAACTCCATCATACCGTGCACACTGGAACTCCCTCATTTGCTTTAAAAATGGATTTGCCATCTCTCGATGACTAAAACATCAGTTGATTGGCTAGTGCTATAGATCCATCTAAGCATAACCTTCTATGGGCACCACTCATGGTTTCTTACCCGTAATTGGAGGTTCCAAAAGACTCTTCTCATGCTTTCCCCTTATATATGCTTGTTAGTCCATCTGTGCTCATGTTCTTATGGTAATCATCAGAGATTGGGACAGATGTAAAGATCAATCGTAAATATGATAGGATCTGAAATCTGAAATAGCAGGGTTCGGACACTAGCAAAATCAGTAGTGAATCATCAACAATTTCATCAATAACAACAGTGGATTCAACTCTAATCATTTGTAGTTTGACAACAGATTTTTAGGGCATTATTAACCAAGAATTCAACAATTACAGCATTGGTTAAATACCTATAAATATCATATAATCCAGTGGGGATTATAACACATCTTGCATATGGATGATGGAGAAACCATGGTCGGCCAACCATCCCTTGTAATCTCGATCTCGACCGTAATAAGCAACACAATGGCCAATGCAGGGATGATAATTTATTTATGTTTGTAATTATACTTTTAGAGACCATCTATCTATTGTCCAAGATACCAAAAATGTATGATCATGATAAGCTATTTTAATTTTGTACAATTAAAATGCGGGGGACAATATAATTCTTTTTTTAAATGTTCGTAACGTTTTTGATTGATTTGTGTTTAGTTTGATTGGTGAATGCACTTGTGCTAAGTGGACAGAGTTCTGGGGATCAAATTTCATTAGTTTTTGAGGTTATGAGCCCCCCCTCCCCCCTCATTCTTCCTTTAAGTGGATGAGGCTGGGGTGAAATGATTTCCTCGAAAAAAGAAGAAGAAGAAGGTAATTTTAAAATGTACAAAGAGAATTTAATTTTGTTAGAATGAGGTTTAAGGACTACGTGTCTGTTGGCTGATGTTTTATAAGGTTATATGTTTGAAAGACACTTGAAAGTGGGAGGGTTTTGGGATATATTGAACAGGGGTTTGCAATGTTGTCTCCTAGTTAGATAGGATAGGTTGGTGATTGTTTCATGGTGGTTGATGATGACAATTTCATGGAAAAAACAAAACTAAATGGAATACGCAAAAGGATGAGAAATGGGGGCCCTGTTACAACAAAATCCAGCACTTTAGTGTGAAGCCTCATTAAGCACTTTAGGTGAAGGGCAACAATGGGGTCAACCACCACTGTCACCTAGGTAACTGTTCCCTTGCTGTTCTGTGGATGGATATTATCCCCGCAAGGGAGGATTCCCCAATGGATCTCAGAGATTAAGTAACCCAAGGATTCCTAGTCTAAATACCCTCCAAGGGTTCTGCAAAATAAAACACCCAAAGATGATATTGAATAAGGTAGGGTTCTTGGTGAGGTGAGAAATAATTCAACGAGTTCAAGAGAGCTATGACTAAATTCAGAGGGCTTCAACGGTCTTGGAGAGGCTCAAATAGATCTCGCACACATTCTACCATTAAATTATCAATTGCTGTTATAAATTAAAGTTTTAAAACAATAGAATTTACAACATGCAAAATTTATGACAAGAATTATAAAACATCCTATAAATGATGATAAACAATAAGTATGCAAAGTTTATTGAATGAGTAACGAAGAAAATAAGTTGCAGCAATTTTGCAATTGCTGAAAATACATAAAGCAACTGCAAAACCTAGACATCAGCCCTAAAAGGTGGCTGAAAATTACATATAAAATGATATTTTGCGTTTTCAATTTAGAAGATGCAAGGCCTAACCTAGGACTATGAGTTCCAAGGTATTTTATGTTATTAAATGCAGATTTTGTTGTAACCTAATGCAAAATTACTCTAGGAACACAAACTTCGAGTATTGACACACTAAATAGACTAGTGCTTTTCTCATTCCCTGGCCTAATGGAGTTAAAGGGCAAGGTTTGTGGCTGAAGACTTGATTGGTGCAGGTTAAGAGAGAGAAAAATTTGCCATCAAAATCCTAGCCATTTTCAATCAATTGGAGATTTAAGGCCAAGAAAGAGATACCAAGGTTCCTTGATGGATAATTGGTGAAAATTTTGCAAAAGGACATGTTAAAGCCATAAAAAATTCAATACATTAAGATGAAAATTTAATTGAAACCCTAATCTACAACAATTGCAAAATGGAAGAAGATTACTCGCAATAAAGTTGCACAAATCACTATAGAATCACTTATCAATCCCAGATAAAATCTCTCCAAGCATAATATCTTCCCCAAGACAATTTGCTACAAATGCTTCATTACATCCAAGAGAAAAAAGAACAAGTGCACACTTGTTTTAGTGAGTAATAATGAGTGTGTGACAACGATCCCAACCTAAATTGACTTCCCTCTATTTATACGAGGGCAACCAAGTCAATATAATACAAAAATTGAGTAGAAGCCCTAAATATAGTAAAATACGTGATTATGAGTTAAATAGGTTACGAGACAACCTAAAAGATAGCTATTTGAATGTTAAAACATAACAAAAGGCCTCCCTTTAGCCCACATGTGTGAGCAAAAAGTCCTCCAAGGGTGATGTCATCCTCTAAGGGTGAATAGCTCCATCAAAATGTGCCATGGATGTATCAAAAGAATGCTTCTCACTCAAAGGCCATCTCCACATCAATAAGGTGTCGATTCATCAAGTAAAACCCTCTTCATCAACATATCATCATCAACCAAGCCCACATGATCACTCCAAGCTGCATAAGGGTGATGTCACAAGGCTAGGGCATGATGTCATCATTTAGAAAGGTGTACCGCCCTTCTAGAGGGATCTTAAGTCATCATCATCAAACTAGCCCAAAAACATGTCAACGTCCACCAAGAAGGTATGATGCTAGCTTGGAGGCGTCCTGTTGTCTTTGGGGTACATTTGTTTTGTAGGCAATGTCTTGGCTTCATTGTGCAATGTTTCAAGGTTTGCAGGGAGAGGAGAAGGTCATTATCAATGTTGGATACATGTGAAGCTCAACGCTCTTCATAAAATGGTCAACGTCTTAGCTCTGGTGCCTAGAAGGGTCATTAGGTGGGGTTGGATTCCTCTTTGAAGTGCCGGAGAAGTCTCAAACATTCCCTTAAGGGATGGCAGTGGTATTTAGGTGCAAGCATATGGAATATACTCTCAAAATCAAGTGAGATCATCATCATAGGTAAAATAACATAAGAGTATCATAGTGGGCCATATCTAATGTGAAAGGCACTGTTACCACAAAATCTGGCAGGTCTTGGAGAAGGAAACCCTATAAGGCAAGAGCTGGTAGAGGCCTAATGTCACCTCAACCAAAACCCCTTGCTCTTTATGGATTTTCACTGACGGGAGGAGTCCCTGTAAAGGAGAAATCACTTAAAATGGATCTGCCAATGATAACGTACTAAGTGACCCTACTAAAGCTCATTCAAAGAGAGGCACACGAAAGGTACAAGGCTTGAAAGAAGCAAAACACTCTCAAAGAAAAGCCCTAGAAAAGAAGGCTCAAGGCCTGAGGGAAAGGGTTTCTTACAATGATATTCAACTAAGCCAAGGCTCATGAAACCCTCAAGAAAGTCTTCAAGTTGAGGGGAAAAGAAACTAGGGTTTCCCTCTTAGAGAAACACCTAGAGCAAGAGATTTTATGGATGAAATTTGAGTGGATACCACCAAATTGATATGTTAGGTGGCCTAGACCTATCTCTTGATGCTTAAACTTCAGGCTCTCAAATCACCAAAAAGCCTCCATTCTAAAATTTCGCTCCAAGCCATAGATTTTCGCCCTGGCCTTAAAATGACCAAAATTGAGAAGAGAAAATCATGGAGAAAATTTAAGGTTGATCATCAAGTGATTGGACCAGTGCCTTGTCCTACGGGGATATGGAGTCAAGGATGTGCTAGATAAGCCTAATTCCCTTCCAAGGAGGTCGAAATTTGACATCATAGCTATCAAAATTTCAACAATTACCCATTTCATGGAATAGTGGATTTTTATGGAGAATAACAAGTACCTCACTAGGAACATCCATTACATGTTATATAATGAGTGACATATGCAATAGTCAACTAGATAGGCTTTAGAATTTATTTTCAACAAATTAGGGCACAAACAAGCATAATCTAGAAGCAACACTTCCATACATTAGACAATTCAAAATAATACTCTTCAACAATAGGCACTTACAAGATAACATGTAGTATATCCATCCATTACACCAAGAAATAGCTCCAAAGAATGTTAAAATCAACTTCCATACATCAAAATGCATCCAAGTATCTCCAAAATCACCCACAAGAAGTAAGTGTGAATTCTCTAAGAGGCCTGAAATTCACAAGTTTGATGATGAGAGAGATCAAATGAGATTTCTCTAATTTATATGTGTTCAATGATCTCTAATTTTAGCCTAAATGCCCCTCATGTTATAAAATAATGGGAAAATACTAAGCGAGGTTACAAGCCAACCTCATAACGAATGTAAAAACATAACAATTAACCCACAAAGAGGTTGAAAATTGAAATGCTGACATCATGCATGCATAGGCCCTTTTAGGTCATGCGTTGGGCTCCTCCAGTGCCAAAGTGTGTGTAGAGGGCTCCAAAAATCATGATTTAGGGGTTGGCCCCTAAATCTCCATTCAAATCATCAAGTGGACCGCAATTTTGTGTTTGGGGCACAAAATGGGTCTCATGGTGATAAAATAGCTTGGTT
Source organism: Pinus taeda (assembly GCA_000404065.3). Taxonomy (NCBI): domain Eukaryota; kingdom Viridiplantae; phylum Streptophyta; class Pinopsida; order Pinales; family Pinaceae; genus Pinus; species Pinus taeda. Next base: position 230,882 of record APFE031365931.1, read on the forward strand.
CTGCTCCAACGTTGAGGGCTCAGAGGATGGTGCTAGCCCTCCCATGACTCAAGGGGCGAGACGAACCTCATATGGGTCTTGGATCATTGCTAAGCTAGCTAGGGCACACTGGTCCAAGTGCATCATCTCACGAATAATGTGGGGCAAAGTGCAGATTGCTGGGGTTGGGGTGCTGTAGGTGCCCATGGAATGGAATGATGCTCTATAAGTGGTATGAGTCCCGTGGCTCTCAATGCTTCATTTGTAAGGTGTCATAATGCTCCTCTGGTGGACCTTGGCTCCAGTTAAGTTGCCCATCTAGGATGAAAACCACTTGCCAATCACACAATATCCAGTTCTGCATCTTCTCCATTAGGTACAATAATCATTAGTGCATCTAAATGGACCAAGCTTGTTAATCAAGGGCAAATTGACACTTCATATAGGGCTTACCTTCCAAATTTGGGGCTTTCATCACATAATAGTGTTACCTCCCTAGGTAGGAGGGCCTAATAGATGACCCTATTAGGTGTTCCTAGTGCCCTTCTTAAATCCACGGGCCATTAGGGGAGGTCCCATTGGACTAGGATTAAAGATTACCCCCCCCCCCCATTTAAGGTGAGGGAACACAACCACGGTCAAAGCTCTTCCTTTTTCCAAGTCACCCAATAATCCATGTTAAATGCCCAAATGAAAAACAAGCATAAGCACCCGATTGCACAATGAATAACATAGTTTTTGGATCAGATTGCCCACCTTATAACATGTGCTTTTGAAAAATGGGTGAGGAAACATATGACTAATGTCAGTGGCAAAGATAAAGTGACACATCACATCGGCTACAAGGTGGCTATTAGGGGATGTTGACTGTCGACCAGAAGAAGATGATTAGAAGAGAAGTTCTCCTAGGGGTACCCACTTTTGGTGGGTAACAGGCACCAAAGTGCTTCAAACAATTATCATGTTCAAATGTCTTCCTAGCACAGGGTTTCTTAACAAGTTACCATGTTTAGATATGGGAGGGTTATCCAAGGCCCTATTAGGTGCTTCCAACCCTAAGGGGAGGAATAATTCCTAGGCTGACCCATTAATGAGTAGGTGGAAGCGGTTGATGATATGGTATAGGGGTTTATTTCATGGAGGATGCTGTGAAAATTTCACTACTGACATTTTTATGCAGCAACTGGAATTAATTCTTGTAACTCTAAATTAATTTAGCAGTTTATTGCCACGACAACAACGAATTAATCACACTGCAATCTTCACAAAATAAATATTGTGGAAGATAAACTGGAAACTGAGAAAATACTGGTGCGCACACACAAAAATATAACACCATTATTTTTGGACAAAAAGTCCTCGAGAAAACCCAATGTGGGAAAACCGGTGCTGCAGTTGCGGGTTTTATTATTAAGCAGCAGTGAGAAAATTCTGAGTACAACTGGATGCCCAAACTAACAATGCACTATAGGAAAATTGGCCACAAAAATTATTGAGACAAATTTTGTCTCACTTGGCACTGATTCGGCTCCAAAACTGGCTAATACTGGGCTCCACAAAACCCTTGCATTAGCCTTTGCGTCACTTCTGCGCAAGCACTGGTAAGTTCTACTTGGAAACTGCAATTGATCAAGTCAACTTACCAACTCAACCTTTGAGAATGACTTGCTAGCCCTCTCCAAAAATTCTTCCGACCTCCAACAACTAAATCGACCCTCTGACTGGCCAAATTGAACTCTGCCTCTGAAGCTTCTGCGCCAACACTGCGCAGCCTCACTGAGGAAACTCGACTTTCTTGTAGTTGACTCTTCGAAATTAGAAAACTTCCTGCCCCTTTTTGTCTTTGCGTCCCCTCTTTGGCTCGAACTCTTCGAGCAGGACATTGCTGCTCTATGGAAAATCGAATTGCCCAAGGAAATCAATCTCAAGTGTGTTCCAACATCTACCTATTGACCTCTTCTTATAATCTCCAATTGGGACTCCAACGACCAAAATTAAAACTTAATCAACAGCTGAGATTATTTCCTAGTCGATCCGTGTGAGTTTCTAGAGAAATCTCACCTTCCTCAATTAATCACTGTTAATTAGTCAATTTCCCTAAGTTAGACTTAGGAAAAATTTAATTATTGATTAATTAACTCAATGAAGGCATTTCTAGGTGGATTTTCCTGAAATCTTTTCGGGGTTATGGAGTCCTAGTGTTTCCTAGCCTCTCTGACAACTGTCGAGATTAGAACACCATCTGGTGCTACAAAAAATAACACTCCCTCTTAGCGAGGAAGGTGTTCTAGTGCTGAATTGCTCCAACACCCTATCTCTGCATCATCCTCCATATGTTGCTGATGTCTAACCATTGTGACTTCCTGCCACTACCCACCAAGCACTGGGCAACTCTGATGCTGCATCTGTGCTGCTATTGACACTGATATGTTGCTACCAACTTTGCATCTGCATTGCAACTCCCTCTCAACTGTTGCTGCTGCTACTACAACTATTGCATCTAAGAGGCATTTGGAATATTGAATCAACTGTGTCTCTGTGCTGCATCTATTTCCTGAGCATTTGATTGATATGAGGCATTGCACTATCCATTGAAGAATCTGCGCTGTTGCTGACTTTGCTACTGAGCCTCCTGCTCTACTATCAACACTGCTTTGCGCTCCTCAGCATCTGACTGCAACTAGTCTGCAATTGTCGCTTTGGAATCTGATTGCATCGACTGACATTGATCCATCCTACTACTGGATACTGTGGGCTCCTGTAGCAAGGTAATGATCCATGAGGAAGACACCTCAATGGACCTTGCCCAAACCTCTGCGCAACTCTAAAACTATAACTCCATATCGTCCCACCTCACTCCTGGAGGTATAGCTACAAACATGGAAAAATCTTCCTCCAGCTTGGAGGACAACTTGTTTATCTCTACGGATGTTGCCGCCTGGTCCTGCTTCTCCTGCTTGTGCTTCATCCTTTGAGGACACTAAGCATTGTAGTGGCCAAACTTGCCACATCTGAAGCACTTGACCTTAGATAGGTCCTTCTTTTTCTTCTTCTCCCCTTGTCCTTGATTGTGACGCTTTTATGCAAGGGCCACATTTTCTTCCTCCTCACCTTTCAAACCCTTACTGCTGCTTCTGCTTATGGAGGTCTTCACTAGAGCTCGCCTAATCTCTTTCTGCTGCAGGTGTAACCACATCCTGTCCCACCCTGGTAATGTATCTTGTCCCAAAATGCCTTGGACAAAGATTTCCCACTCCTCGGAGACACTATTCAGGGCCAAACACACAAGCTTTATAGTTTGAGGCGCCTCCCCAACGATTGCAAACTGATCACGAATTTCCTAAATTTTGGTGAGAAAGGGATCAATGCTTTCACCCTTATGCATCCTGAGGTTTCTCAGGTTCTCCTTCAGGAACATCTTCTGCTGCTCGGAAGGATTCTGATATAGTTGAGCAAGAGCATCCCATACCTCCTTGACACTATTCTTGCTAGATATATGTGAAAATATATGGTCCCGGACTCCTTCCAGGATCATCCGCTTCGCCTTAGCCATTTCTTTCCTGTACTCTTTTAGCTGATCTACATCGGTTGGTACTGCCACAACATTCTCTGTATAGGTCTTCAGGCCGAATTCATCTAGCAGGAAGGACATCCTAGCCTTCCATTTGACACAGTTGGAGGCTCCCTCCAACCTATCCTGATCATACTCCACCTTGCGAATTAATACACACCATTTTTTTCCCATTTTTATTGCTAAGTTGGCTTGGAGATCAGCCAAAGAATTATTGATTTGCCTCACATGAAACTATTTGGTTCGACAATTCTTGTCTAGCATGGACCTAATCCGTCCCAAAGTTGCATTTAGACAGTAATCCTTTGAGAGGGTGTCTTTTATCATATGATTGTCTATGATATGGAAATTGCTAATTACTGTCAAAGAATGAGGATGAAGAAGTTGACCGAGAATAATCTTTTGGAGAAATGCATAGGCCTCTGCTCTATTATTTGTTGTTATCTCTAGTTTCCATGCAAACTTGTACTGTATTGTTTCTCTAGGGTGAAAGGCAGTGTAATTATTTTCTAAGAAGTGATTTTATGATTGTATTTTTGTTTTATATTTACTATGGAAGGGCAAGTTGTAAAAATGTTCTACAAACTGTGATTGGAGCTAGCCCTTTAAACTTAATCATTAAGTTACTCCATAATCTAATTACATTATTTTACTCTTTAGAGGATTTTGACACCAGCCAAGTGAAACATACTCTTTGTTCCCTGATCATAAACTTTGACCTGAAAACAACAGGAACGGAAGGAGAGGAGAGACCTGATTGGAGTTGGAAGAACAAAGCCGTATGCTAATGCACTAGAGAAGTCGCTCGGCAAGGGCAAGCAGGAGGTAAATTCAAAGTTATTTTTAGCATTCTATACACTTCTGTAAATTAGTAATCCATGAATCTATCAGATACCAGATAGATCAAGATATCTTTGATTTGTAAAGTTCCATTTCTGCTTAAATTTTCATAACTCAGGACCTATGAATCATAATATTTTTTGTAACGAAGAGCCCAATGAGCATTTTATTACAAGGCACAGGTTTGTAATTTTAATCCAAATGTCCATATTTATTTGAACATAGAAACCCTAGTTTGAGGTAGAACTTTTCCAGACCAGTGGAAAACATGTATGCTGAGGCTCACAGTGATTTATTGTTGTTTTGTTTTTAACATCTGTTCAACCTCTGTTTTACTGGGTCATATAAAGAAACTGGTGATTTATATTTTGGAAATTGACTGTCTAAAATTTCTAGTTCCGCTCTATATGTTTTTCTAGAGCATCTGGCTGTTTGATTGAAAAGAGTTGAAGAACTATGTTGCATTTGATGTATTTGTGTTTCCTTCAGATACTTCATGACAAAGGCATTTTAATCTTTATATTGTTCTTCTTTGTCGGCATTTTATTTCATACTTTTCTGCACATGGTGTTTTTGGGTTTGTCTATCCCTGTCATTTACTATGCAGGCTCTGCACATTGTTTCTTTGTGATAATATTTATTTTTTCATTTTTTTTAATCTAGGATTTTATTAATTCAAAGAGTTACAATGGATTCACAGAGTCCTGGCTGCCAGTGGCCTGCTGCCTGGGAAACCAAACCACTAGTAAAACAGCAGGTTAGTCCAAAAAACATTAAGATGGAACCAGAATGCCAAAATCTTAGAAGGGTTCAGAGTGGTTCATGAAACACCATGAAAGGTGCATAGAAAGAGAAATAGAGTGCATGTTAGCAGTACTAAAAGGACCAGTAAACCTCAACCTAGCAAAACCAGCTAAACAGAGAAACAACAACATTAAACGCATCAGTAAGCTAAGTCGATGTGGATACATCCACCTCAATGGGGTTGGTGTGCTCCTGACTGCAATCACCTGGGCCTGGAGCAGGAGCTAGCTGGCTTTCAATGTGATTGAGATGGCCCCCCATGTCATTTTGGTGCAGCACCAACTTGTCCAGCATCAACAGAATCCCCTCTTTGGCCTCGTTTCTTTCAATAATAACCCATCCAAGCAGCATTTTCATCCTCCAATAGAGGTCAATAGTGAGCAGGTACTGTTTTTGTCTGCCTCTGGTGTGCCCAGGGTCAGGTGCTCGATCAGTAATGTCCATTAACACCTCTGAATCAGAAAGGCTTCCATGTTCCACTGCTACATCATCCTCAAATTCCCAGAGCTCTTCTTGGACCACTCTAGGGACCTGTTCATAAAATATACGAGTTGACACCTCAGCCCTGGAGCAAACATGAGAATCTCCCAGACCACCTCGACTGCCACTCCCTCAGCGACACCATGCTCACTGCCTGACCATCTTTTCAAACCCAAGTGAATGTACCATTGTTCCTGACTGTGCAGTATGCTATGGGCCTATGAACAGAATGATAATCAGAACCCTTAAAACTTGCAGATGCTCGCAGTGAAGTGCCAAGGCAGATAAGATAAGATAATTTTATTAATGCCTAACGAATGACCATAAATAGGTCAATGAGACTGAAGGATACAACCAGTATGAGTACAGTGTGGGAGTGCAAATGCAACTCCTAGAAAATGCTAAAGCTAAATCTAGGGTAAAATAAAGTAAAAAAAGGATACAATAATAGGACAGCCTCATAAACATTTATATAACCGGATCATGTAGAAGTCTAAGTGAATAAGTTTAGGGTTGGAGGTTGATGATGTGAAGAATGCCCTAGTCTGATAGCTGACGGCGAGGGGGGTGACAATGGCGTTGGCTCACTATCGGAGTTACCTGGATCCAATGAGTTCTCTCCCTTTTATAATTGCTGATCATCTATTCCTTGTGGGCTCCACTCATTTGATCGTCCAATCACCTTCCTCCTTATGGTTCGATTTTTCCTAAGGGGGTTTGATTTCCCCTTTTGAGTGGTCCCCACAACTCATTACCACTTTAATTTTTCTTTTCTCCTAAGTTTTAACCTTATTTTCTCTCGAAAAATTAAATTGAGCCTCCACAACCCACTTTTCCTAATTTATTTGCCAAAATTATTTATTAATCACCAAAATTGTAAAATTGAGAATTTTCCTTTGCAAAATTTTAATTGGGGACATGACAGTCCTCCCCTCCCAAATGTTGCTTGTCCTCAAGCAACTGTAATGCTGGATGCAGAACTTGTTCTCCCTCCCAAGTGGCATCCTCATTTGGTAGGTCCTTCCATCTGACAAGGTACTCTTTTGCAAGATGGCTTCAAGTATCAAAATCAAGTGTCCCTCATCATCGATGGGTGGCAACTCCACAACAACTATAATGTGTTGTCCCCAGGCCTTTTTTAGGCAAGACACATGGAACACGTTATGCACCCTACTCCCTTGTGGAAGCTCTAACTCATAGGCCACCTCTCCAACTCGCCCGATCACCTTGTACCATCCATAAAAATAGGGTTTGAGCTTCTCAACTCCCTTTTGCTTCAACGTGGATTGCATGTATGGCTAGAGGTGCAAGAAAACCAAGTCTCCAACCTCAAAATGTCTCTCCACACGTTGCTTGTCTGCATATATCTTATGTTGGTTCTGCACTGTCTGCAAGTTATCTTTGAGATCCCTTAGAATCTTCTGGCTCTCCTCTATCCAATTCTTTGCCCCAAAGCTCTGGTGTCTCTAAAAATCATGTCAGCGAATGATAATGCATCTTAACCATAAAGAGCAGGAAAAGGTGACATACTGGTAGACATATGGTGAGTGGTGTTGTAGCAGTACTCTCCCAAATGAAGCCATTTCACCCATGCACGCTGTTGCCCAGTCACATAGTTCCGCAAATACCCCTCCAACCATTTGTTCACAATCTCGGCTTGCCCATCTATCTGGTGGTGGTAGCTGGTGCTAGGAGTGAGCTCAGTGCCCACTAATCTGAATAACTCTTGCCAAAATGCCCCCATAAATCTGTTGTCTTGATCATTGATGATGGTCTTGGGAAGACCATGCAACCTAAACACTTACCTGAAAAAGAGCTCGACTATCTGTGAGGCTGAGGATCTGGAGGGAATGGCGAAGTAGTGAGCAAACTTGGTTAGTCTGTCTACTACTACGTATATGCAATCACACCCTTGCACAACTGGAAGTTCGGAGATAAAGTCCATAAATACGCTTTCCCACTTCCTCTCTGGGATCAGAAATGGTTGAAGTAAACCAATTGGATGTGTTTGCCCCCCCTTGTTTCTCTGACAAACATCGCACTCCCAAACATGCCTTAGAACATCCTCCTTGAGGCCTCTCCATGTGAAACGCTCCGTGATGGTCTTGTAGGTTTTGAAAAACCCGTGATGCCCAACCAATGGTGAATCATGGGCCGCCTGTAGGATCTTCTCTTGCAACTGTGAGCCTGGTACCAAATAGATCCTATCCTTGTAGTAAATCACCTCATCCATCACTCTGTACCTATCATCTCTTGCAGTACCATCCAAGATCTCACATGCATGCCGGTCCTTAGAGTACTCCACTAGTAATTGCGCCTTCCAGTCCTGAGTGATGTCCATCAATGAGAGCGTTGCAAGCCTCCTTGATAAAGCATCAACCACTATATTCTGCTTGCCATTGACATACTCAATCTCAAAATCGTAGGCATGGATCTTACTGACCCACTTCTACTGCCTCTCCTGAAGTTCCTTCTACTCCAAAAAGAATTGAAGATGGTTGTGATCAATCTTCACCTTGAACCGGTTACCCACCAAGTGCTATCGAAATTTGGCCAATACATGCATTATGGCCAACATCTCCTTATCATAGATAGAATACAATCATTCATGTGGCTATAGCTTTCGGCTCTCAAATGCAATCGGGTGACCTCCCTGTGTTAGAACTACTCCAATACCCTATCCAGATGCATTGCACTCCAGTACAAAGGGCCATGAAAAATCCAGTAAAGCCAAAACTAGACAACTGCGCAACACCCTCTTGAGTCGCTTCAAAGCCTCCTATGCCATGTTTGTCCACTCAAATGCTCCCTTCTTCATCAAGTCTGTGAGGGGTGCTGCCAACTACAAAAATCCCTTCACAAATTGCCTGTAGTAAGTGCATATACCCAGGAATCCCCGCAACTTCGTCACATACCTGGGTGTAATCCAATCCAAAATAGCCTTGATCTTCTCCTAATGGACCTTGATTCCATCCTCCCCAACCACATGTTCCAAATACAACATCTCTGTCAATCTAAACTCGCCCTTAACATCTTGGCATAGAATTGCTGCTCCTCCAAGATGCATAGGACCTCCTCCAAGTGCTACAAATGCTCCTCCCACATCTTGTTGTAAATCAGAATATCATCGAATACCAACACAAACTTGCGCAATTGCTCGCGGAACACATGGTTCATGCAAGACTTTAAAGTAGCTGGTGCATTGGCTAGTCTGAAGGGCATCACCAAAACTCAAAATGCCCATAGTGGCATCAAAATGTAGTCTTTAGGATATCTTGCTCTCCCACTCGAATCTGATGGTATCCCCAATGCAAGTCTATCTTAGAGAAGTATTTAGACCTCTAAGCTCATCCATCAACATGTCAATGCGCGGGATCGAGTACTTGTTCCTCAGTGTCTTCTTATTCAAGGCCCTGTAATCAATGCACATGCGAAGTGCCCCATCCTTCTTCACCAACACAACTGAAGAAGCAAAGGGACTAGAGCTGGGTTTGATGTGTCTCAAGGCTAAAAACTCTTGTATGGATCCCTCGTTCTCATCTTTGTATGCCTTGGGATGTTTGTAAGTAGTGATGACTACATGCGCTTCCTCCTCCAACTCTATAGTATGCTCAAACCCTCTATCTGGTGGACGACTTGGAGGAATATCCCTAAACACTGCTTGATGCTTACCCAATAATGCCAAGTTATTCGGATGTCGCTGCTGTTGCTTCCCGTCTCTGAAATACGCAACTCTACTGCCCATGCTATGTCCCCACATCTCAAGTTGGCCTCCATCATGTGTGCTGACACTGTCTGTGGCGGATATGAATGCATGCCCCTCAATACTACTTGCCTCCCATTTGGTCCAACGAACTCCATCTCAAACTTCTAATCAATGGTGACATGACCTGAAGAATATAGCCATTGGACACTAAACACAACATTGGTGTTCGACACATCAACCACAAAGAAATGATCTGTCATCGAATAATTTCCCATGGTCAGGGTCAAGCTGGGAACATATCTAGTGCACTGCATGGTCCGATCTCCTGGTACAAGCACTGAAAACCCCTCAAAAGTCTCTATGCATATGCCTCTTCGCTCCACCATCTGAGCATCAATACAATTGTGGGTAACCCCACTGCCCACTAGCACTGAAACACGATGTCCTTACACTGTGCCCCTGATTCGTATTGTCAAATACTTCGAAACTCCCCAAAGTGAAGCAATAACTCCTCCAAACAGGAAAAAGTAGACCCCCCTCCCTGTGGTGGTGGTGGTGGTGGTCCACCTTCCATGGTTTGGGGTCCTCCATCTCTTGCGTCAACCTCCTGCTCCATCTCATCATCGGGCTCGCTATCTGAATACACCTCGATGTAATGGGATTTTCCCTTGCTGCACTTGTGCCTTGATGCCCACGACTCTTGATAAGTGAAGCACGATTTCCTCCACTATAGGTCTCTCCTAGTCTCATCATCAAGCTGTCCACACCCAACCTCTCTATTCATTTGTTTGGTGTCTCGTCCCCCTTGGGGTGTTGTGTCTGACAGGTATAGGGGCCTTGGTCTTGGGCAAAGCGTCAATCATGGTTCTAGCCCTAGATTTGGCATCCTGCAATGTCATGGGTCTATAGATCCTCACCCAACCACGTAGGGGACCAGCTACACCCTCAATGAACAACATAATCAACTGGGTCTTCGAAATGTCTTTAACCATCACGACTGATCGCTGGAACTCTGACATGTAGGCCTCAAGACTCCCAGTCTGTCTAAGGTGCACCAACTCCTTAAAATGCAACATTAGGTCCTTCTTATCAAATCTCTCGATCAATCTCCCGGTGAACTCTGTATAGGAAGTAATGTGTATGTGCCCAAGAGTGATTAGGCCATGGTACCACCACTCTTGTGCATCTTCCTCCAAATGCAGGGTGGCAAATCGGATAGCATTAGTCACTCGCATGAGGTTCAGAAGGAGATAAGTGTCTAGCTTCTGGACCCACACTCTAGCTGAGCTCTTGGCTGACCCATCAAAGTATGGAAGTGTGACCTTCCCTGCTACCTTCTGCACCTCCTAGTTTGACTATCCTCCTCTAGAAGATGTTCCAACTCTAGTCTTGTGTCTTTGCTTGATGTGTATAATCTCCCCAAAAGACATGACACGCTGAACCTTGGGATCCAACTCCTCATACTCATCAATCCTTATCTCCACAGAATGCACGAAATCTGCAGTAGGATATGGTTCCCTCTCTCTCTCCTGTTGATCCACAAATTGTGGCATAGTGGGACGACCAACCTGTCCACTAGGTTGCTAAAATGTATGCTCATGCGTGTGGTGGCTCCCACCTCCTGCTCTGGAACCCCCATCTCCATTATGGTCACGCCCTAGCTGATTCAAAACTTGCAGTCACATTGTCTGTTGTATCATATCCATCATCAACATGCCTTGCCTCAACATCTGTTGATTCATTGTCAACTCGTCCATAACTTGGTTCTGACCACCTTGCCTTGGTTGCTCGTTGCCTTCATTACCACCCGGACGCTCCATGCATTCTCTGGCTTTGTTAAGCTTTGTATCTGAAAAATGGTCAGGTTCTTCTCCTCTTCCACATCCTCTTCCTCTACCCCTACCTCTACCTCTTTGGAAGACTAGACCTTGGTATATGGGTGGCATCACCTATAAGTTTTCTCCCACACTGGCCAAGAACATGTTCTGATACCACTGTAATGTCCCAAACTAGGAAATAATGAATATCAAATACATGCACTAAGTTACAACAAGGAAATCCACACATGCAAGCGCCAAATTTACACAAGTAGATATAAATTAGTGAACCATAGAAATGTAGCCATAAATCTGAGCCATTTTGTTGAATTTTCAACCGGAACTGAGTATAATGGAGTGAAATGATAGAACATGGGCTTGCTACTGCAAGTATGCAATACCCAGGCGAAGTTCCAAGTAAGAACTCTAATCTGAAATGGCTCAATCTGCCCAACGCACTGCTCAAAAATTTGTTGTTGCTGGAGGCAAACTGTGAAATGACCCCTCAAATTTGCTCCAAAAATTCTGAAAAATTAGGAGAAGGCTCCTGACACCCAATTCGACAAAACCTAGAAATATCTTGGGCTAAATCCACAAGTCATCGGGACCGAAATACTACGTGTGGCATTTCCCAATCTACCAATAAGTTGCAGAAATTGAACTATTGCAAAATACCCAAGCTCCCCTCGAGGAAACCTCCTGCAAACCCAATGAAATTCTTTCTTCCAACTCCCAGTAAATCTCAGCTCCAATAATTCTCAAATCACCAATGCTCAGCCTCTGCGTAGGGAATAACTAGTAAACCCCAATGCAAGCCTAGAAAAGAGAAATTTGGCCTTCCAATCTACAATGTTTTTGGCCTGGAAAACTCCCCAGAGAAACTCGTGCAACTCAAAGGAAATTTCCTACAAATTTTCTAGCCCGGAAAACACCAAATGCTAACTCCCCAAATCACCACGAATTCTTTAACTGCGTCCTGGAAATTCACACTAGCTGAAGGTTCACTGCAAATCGACCTTCCAAAATGCCAAATTCTGGTCTCAAATCCTCTTCTAGAGTGATAGTTGAAGTTCACTGAAGAAGAGATTGAATTCTGACTTGGAAATTCCATGTGCTGAACAACACTAGTTGACTTGGCTAAGCAGCTCAAGCAAACTCTCTAGTTCTGAAAATGAAATGCCAAAAGATATCCAAAATGAGGCTCTTCTCTCCCTTTTATAATTGTTGATCATCTATTTCTAATGGGCTCCACCCATTCGACCTTTTGTCTCACCTTCTTCCTTCTGGTTTGATTTTTCCTAAGGGGGTTCGATTTCCCCTTTTGAGTGTTCCCCACAACTTATTACCACTTAAATTTTTCTTTTCTCCTAAGTTTAACCTTCTTTTCTCTCCAAAAATTAAATTGAGCCTCCACAACCCATTTTTCCTAAATTTATTTTCCAAAATTATTTATTAGTCGCTAGAATTGCAAAATTGAGAATTTTCCTTATCAAAATTTTAATTGGGGACATGACAACTTCTGCCTCATGGTATTAGAAGTGTAGGTATGCAATAGAGTTCTTCGAGGCATTGAAGATTAGAACCTTGGTTTTACCTAGGTTGACCTGTAGCTGCTGAAGGTCACAGAACATGCCCAACGCATTAATTTGTCTCTATAATCCCTTAGGAGTAGAGGCGAAAAAGACCAAGTCATCAATGAAGAGGAGTAATGATATCAAAGCATGGTGCAATAGGCATCTATCACTTTCATGTATGTGCTCATGGAGGAAAGACTCAAGCTCATCAGTATAAATCTCAAAGAGAGTTGGAGAGAGGGGACATTCTTGCTTCACCCCAATGGTACTCTGAATGAAATGTAAAAGGCCATGGGCCATCTTGAGACACCACAACACTGACTCATAGTGTTTCATGATAGTAGTTAAGAGGATCATTGATATGCCAATGTCGTTGAGTCTCTGGAATAGTGCCTCCATAGGAACCATGTCAAAAGCTTTCCGGAAGTTAGCAAAGCGATTATAAACTTGCGAAGAGCAGTGGCAGGACAGTTCAATGATGGCTTTGAGGGTGAAGATGTGATCAATTGCCTGGTACTCTGGGCAAACCCCTACTTGTCATCTAGCTCTGAGATGTCGATTCTCCAATTCCTTCGAGAGTCATTGGTGTAGAATCGTGGCATAAAGCTTGCAGAATGTGTGGCCCACCATGATAGTTCTGTAGTTATTTGGATCAATAGTGCTCCCATATTTGTGGATTGGATGGATGATGTGTCATGTGGTTACAAAGATTTGAAATATCTGACTCAAGCAACTGGATGCCATGCTTGAGAAATTTGGTCTGAAAGTCAACCTCATCAGTTGCTTTGTTGGTAATCAAAGCTTGGGTAGCTCCCATAATTGCCCGTCCAAAGAAGAGGTGGCATAAGGTGGGAGGGTAGGGGATATAGGTGGGGGGTTGTCCAGGGATGTCGTAAAGGGAGGTGGTGTGTGAGAACATGGTATGGGGTTTAAGGCCGGGAGAGATGGCGTGATGTCTAGGAAAGAGGGCTTGCCAAAAATCCTTCGGGGAGTAGCGAAGAGCATCACAAAGTTCTTGTCTTCATTGGTAGAGGAATGCTCGTTTTTTTGCGGCAAAGTAGTCTACGGTAAGCTTTCCGAAGGCTCGAGGAGGAAGATGGGTCATGTGTAGGTGTGAGGCATAGACGTTTATGGAAAGATTTGCACTTTGTCTTGCAAGCTCCTATGAATGCCTACTGATGCTGGCTCTAACTCCTGGAGGCACAGTGCAACATTTGCTTTGTAATGGATGGGTACCTATAAGTCTTTGGTTCACGTGTTAAAATCTCCTAGAAGGATGATGTCTTCAGGGGAGTAGTGGGAGATGTCTACATAGAGATCAGGGAAAGGGTTTCCCTTAGATTCCGTATGAAGTGTGAAGTGCGATGTGGTAGGCAGAAAGTAGCAAACTGCAATGTATTTGTCTTGGAGTAGGGGGCTACTCGGATGGATTCAAACCCACAAAAATCTGGTGTGCTCCTCTAAAGACACCAAAGTGACCTGGCTCTAAAGGGAGTCTCGTATAAGACATGCCACAACCCCTGAACCTCTGACATTGTCGAATCTTTTATCTTGTCTACAAGACCATACCTAGTGGTACCCATGAATGGGGGGTGGGGTCCGCAACAGACTCACATGTGTCTTTGTAAGGAAAAGGAGGTTACGGGATCCAATCGCATCATGAAGCATGCCTGAGGAAGACCTAAGTAACCATTAAATTTCCAGCAGCCAATGGAGATGGTGGATAGTGAATGCACATTGACAGTGAATGCAGAAGGAGCCAACTTAGAAACAGGAACGGGGGAAACAACAACCGAGACTACATCACTGAGGAGCTAAATGTTTGCAAATTACAAGTGAGGCTTAGAGCAATGGATGACCCAAGCCGAAGCAGCATCGAAAATGATGGTGAATTCACCATATCCACTGTATTCCAGGCTTTCCACCGTGCTAACTGCAGCTCTTTCCTACAGCCTGGTCTCATTCTGTATGCTTACTTACCAGCTTAGGCAATAAACCCAGACCTTGGACACGTTGCAATATTATAGCACAGGAGACAACATGCCACCCTCACTGATTGTGTGGGATGACAGCTTCTTTATTGCGTCCCACCTCACCCGGTCCATGGGATCATTTTCGTCTAATTGATAAAAAGCTTTGAAGTGTAATTTATGTTCTAGATTTTGATTTTTGTGATTCTTGCAATAAGTTGTAACATAAGAATGTCTTGCTTTTATTGATAATAATCTCTGGAATTCCCTACGTTTCTGATGTTTAGACCTTCGGAAATTTTAAGGTCACAATGTGAGAGTAAATCGGATATTTAAATATTTTCCATTTAGCCAGATACTCCATAATATTGTCAATTCATTCTTATTTCAGTATGTAACATTTTGTGCTTGTTCTTGGTTTATTTAGTGAACAACTGTATTTGTTTCCTCTTTCATTGTGCTTACAATCTTACAAGGTAGGGATTCAAATGCTGCCTCAACAAATGACTTTTGTAAATTCCATAAATTGCTAAATTTTGTTTCAGTTATGCAGCAATTAAAATCAAAAGATGACAGTTGTCACGGAAATATGTGGTGATTCTGTGATGCCTTATACTACTAGCACTCACATTTTCACTAGCTTGTATTTGTCTGTCCTTAAATGAGGTCACCATTCTTAATGAAGGTTCACATGTTAACATTTTCACTTGCTTGCTGGAATATGGTGTTCTTGCTATGTTCTCAGATCATGTTCATCTGGTTGATTGTATTAAATTTGTTTGTTAGTAGTGTCACTTTTTTATGAACTTTGATTGAGTATCTCTGTGATTAGATCATAGTTCTAAAAACTGGCCGGCATGAACTGGAATCCGGTCAAACTGACTGGTTCATTAGGCAACTGGATCAAACCAGGCAAAAACCCTGGTTTAAGGGCTAACTTCGCCAAAAAATCACAAAAACTGGTC
This sequence comes from Pinus taeda, assembly GCA_000404065.3. NCBI lineage: Eukaryota > Viridiplantae > Streptophyta > Pinopsida > Pinales > Pinaceae > Pinus > Pinus taeda. The sequence continues at coordinate 246,588 of APFE031365931.1, forward strand.
AAACTGACTGGTTTATGACATAATCGGCCGGTTTATGGTCGAACCAGCCGTTCCGTCATAAACCAGTCGGTTCATTGCCAAGGCCGTGACGGATGGTGACAGACCCACACAAACTCTGTTTGGAAGCTTCCTGGGTGTTTTGGAGGGAAAGTAAGGGTTGTTTCCCTCCGAAAACACCCTCTCCAAGCCTTTAAAAGGAACTCACCCCACTCATTTGCCTCGCATCTCATTTGGAGTTTTGTGAGTTTCATTGGGAACTTGGTGAGTGTTGAATTTTTGCTGGAGTAGTGGAACAACAGAGAGTTTGAGCTAAGTAGTAGCCACCATGCTTCCAAAAGCCAAGGATACTACATGGACTCATTGTGATATAATTGATGGCAAAATGATCTGCAAATATTGCCAAAAATCTATTGAAGGAGGGGGTATTAACAGGTTCAAGCAACACTGGGCTGGGATAGGAGGCCATGTAAAGCCACTTGGAGCACCAAATAAAGTAATAGGGCATATTAGGGCAGAATACCTTCAGAAGTTTGAGACTCAAGCTCATCAGTATAAATGGTGCAATAGGCATCTATCACTTTCATGTATGTGCTCATGGAGGAAAGACTCAAGCTCATCAGTATAAATCTCAAAGAGAGTTGGAGAGAGGGGACATTCTTGCTTCACCCCAATGGTACTCTGAATGAAATGTAAAAGGCCATGGGCCATCTTGAGACACCACAACACTGACTCATAGTGTTTCATGATAGTAGTTAAGAGGATCATTGATATGCCAATGTCGTTGAGTCTCTGGAATAGTGCCTCCATAGGAACCATGTCAAAAGCTTTCCAGAAGTTAGCAAAGCGATTATAAACTTGCGAAGAGCAGTGGCAGGACAGTTCAATGATGGCTTTGAGGGTGAAGATGTGATCAATTGCCTGGTACTCTGGGCAAACCCCTACTTGTCATCTAGCTCTGAGATGTCGATTCTCCAATTCCTTCGAGAGTCATTGGTGTAGAATCGTGGCATAAAGCTTGCAGAATGTGTGGCCCACCATGATAGTTCTGTAGTTATTTGGATCAATAGTGCTCCCATATTTGTGGATTGGATGGATGATGTGTCATGTGGTTACAAAGATTTGAAATATCTGACTCAAGCAACTGGATGCCATGCTTGAGAAATTTGGTCTGAAAGTCAACCTCATCAGTTGCTTTGTTGGTAATCAAAGCTTGGGTAGCTCCCATAATTGCCCGTCCAAAGAAGAGGTGGCATAAGGTGGGAGGGTAGGGGATATAGGTGGGGGGTTGTCCAGGGATGTCGTAAAGGGAGGTGGTGTGTGAGAACATGGTATGGGGTTTAAGGCCGGGAGAGATGGCGTGATGTCTAGGAAAGAGGGCTTGCCAAAAATCCTTCGGGGAGTAGCGAAGAGCATCACAAAGTTCTTGTCTTCATTGGTAGAGGAATGCTCGTTTTTTTGCGGCAAAGTAGTCTACGGTAAGCTTTCCGAAGGCTCGAGGAGGAAGATGGGTCATGTGTAGGTGTGAGGCATAGACGTTTATGGAAAGATTTGCACTTTGTCTTGCAAGCTCCTATGAATGCCTACTGATGCTGGCTCTAACTCCTGGAGGCACAGTGCAACATTTGCTTTGTAATGGATGGGTACCTATAAGTCTTTGGTTCACGTGTTAAAATCTCCTAGAAGGATGATGTCTTCAGGGGAGTAGTGGGAGATGTCTACATAGAGATCAGGGAAAGGGTTTCCCTTAGATTCCGTATGAAGTGTGAAGTGCGATGTGGTAGGCAGAAAGTAGCAAACTGCAATGTATTTGTCTTGGAGTAGGGGGCTACTCGGATGGATTCAAACCCACAAAAATCTGGTGTGCTCCTCTAAAGACACCAAAGTGACCTGGCTCTAAAGGGAGTCTCGTATAAGACATGCCACAACCCCTGAACCTCTGACATTGTCGAATCTTTTATCTTGTCTACAAGACCATACCTAGTGGTACCCATGAATGGGGGGTGGGGTCCGCAACAGACTCACATGTGTCTTTGTAAGGAAAAGGAGGTTACGGGATCCAATCGCATCATGAAGCATGCCTGAGGAAGACCTAAGTAACCATTAAATTTCCAGCAGCCAATGGAGATGGTGGATAGTGAATGCACATTGACAGTGAATGCAGAAGGAGCCAACTTAGAAACAGGAACGGGGGAAACAACAACCGAGACTACATCACTGAGGAGCTAAATGTTTGCAAATTACAAGTGAGGCTTAGAGCAATGGATGACCCAAGCCGAAGCAGCATCGAAAATGATGGTGAATTCACCATATCCACTGTATTCCAGGCTTTCCACCGTGCTAACTGCAGCTCTTTCCTACAGCCTGGTCTCATTCTGTATGCTTACTTACCAGCTTAGGCAATAAACCCAGACCTTGGACACGTTGCAATATTATAGCACAGGAGACAACATGCCACCCTCACTGATTGTGTGGGATGACAGCTTCTTTATTGCGTCCCACCTCACCCGGTCCATGGGATCATTTTCGTCTAATTGATAAAAAGCTTTGAAGTGTAATTTATGTTCTAGATTTTGATTTTTGTGATTCTTGCAATAAGTTGTAACATAAGAATGTCTTGCTTTTATTGATAATAATCTCTGGAATTCCCTACGTTTCTGATGTTTAGACCTTCGGAAATTTTAAGGTCACAATGTGAGAGTAAATCGGATATTTAAATATTTTCCATTTAGCCAGATACTCCATAATATTGTCAATTCATTCTTATTTCAGTATGTAACATTTTGTGCTTGTTCTTGGTTTATTTAGTGAACAACTGTATTTGTTTCCTCTTTCATTGTGCTTACAATCTTACAAGGTAGGGATTCAAATGCTGCCTCAACAAATGACTTTTGTAAATTCCATAAATTGCTAAATTTTGTTTCAGTTATGCAGCAATTAAAATCAAAAGATGACAGTTGTCACGGAAATATGTGGTGATTCTGTGATGCCTTATACTACTAGCACTCACATTTTCACTAGCTTGTATTTGTCTGTCCTTAAATGAGGTCACCATTCTTAATGAAGGTTCACATGTTAACATTTTCACTTGCTTGCTGGAATATGGTGTTCTTGCTATGTTCTCAGATCATGTTCATCTGGTTGATTGTATTAAATTTGTTTGTTAGTAGTGTCACTTTTTTATGAACTTTGATTGAGTATCTCTGTGATTAGATCATAGTTCTAAAAACTGGCCGGCATGAACTGGAATCCGGTCAAACTGACTGGTTCATTAGGCAACTGGATCAAACCAGGCAAAAACCCTGGTTTAAGGGCTAACTTCGCCAAAAAATCACAAAAACTGGTCAAACTGACTGGTTTATGACATAATCGGCCGGTTTATGGTCGAACCAGCCGTTCCGTCATAAACCAGTCGGTTCATTGCCAAGGCCGTGACGGATGGTGACAGACCCACACAAACTCTGTTTGGAAGCTTCCTGGGTGTTTTGGAGGGAAAGTAAGGGTTGTTTCCCTCCGAAAACACCCTCTCCAAGCCTTTAAAAGGAACTCACCCCACTCATTTGCCTCGCATCTCATTTGGAGTTTTGTGAGTTTCATTGGGAACTTGGTGAGTGTTGAATTTTTGCTGGAGTAGTGGAACAACAGAGAGTTTGAGCTAAGTAGTAGCCACCATGCTTCCAAAAGCCAAGGATACTACATGGACTCATTGTGATATAATTGATGGCAAAATGATCTGCAAATATTGCCAAAAATCTATTGAAGGAGGGGGTATTAGCAGGTTCAAGCAACACTGGGCTGGGATAGGAGGCCATGTAAAGCCACTTGGAGCACCAAATAAAGTAATAGGGCATATTAGGGCAGAATACCTTCAGAAGTTTGAGACTCAAGTCACTGAACCAACGGAGAAGTTTGTGACTCAAACAGTTGCAAAGTTTGGGAGTCGAGACCCAACCAACTAAGATTGAACATGATGAGAAGTTTCAACTTTCAAAGTTTCAAGTGATAATGTTGATTACTAATATCATATATGTAGACTTGTAGTAGGCCAGTGGCCCCATAGCTTGTAGGCTTTGTTTTTGGACTCTAGAGGCCATTTAGAGCCTCATTGATTATATATTTTGTCGCTAATATGTATTGCACTTGGTGCCATTTTGATATTTTCACCTTTACATGGTATATATATGAGCAAACTTTGCATATTTTGAGTCTATTGGTTTGGAATCATAGTTTTAAATCTTAAAAACAGTTTTTTCATTAAAAATTAATCATTTCATGTGTTTTTTTGAAACCGGTTCATTGAGATCTAACTAATCCCAGTTTGAAACCTGGTTTATTAGGTGGACCGGTCTGGTCACCGGTTCTGGTTTTTAAAACTATGGATTAGGTTTACTATTTCTTTGATATTATCTGTCATCGGTAGCTGCTGACTTAAATGGTTATTATGAGCCATCTTTTATTGGTTAGGTATACTGTTGTAAGTCTTTACCTTAAAGAACATACCGAGTATACTAAATTTTACAGAAGATTCACATTTTTTTTTCTTCTGGGACTGTGTATGCATATTTTGATATATTAAATAGTAAAACTTAATTTTATTTTTCCATTGAAAGCTGACACAATATTTGTTTGTGTGTGTACTTAATCTTTTGTTTGGGTATTGAAAAAGAAAAATAAATGTCAAGCTAATCAATTTGATTCAGAATGTAAAAGCCTTTGCAAATTGTTGAAGTCCCATCAAATCTAAACTAGCCCAAAATGTATTTTGTAATTTACGCAGGAGGAAAAGTGTTATGAAACCAGCTCAAGAAAAGATAGAAAAGATAGATCAACGCCTTAGAATTCAGCCTCTTCGGGGGGACAACCTCCTTTACATTACATGAATGAACAATTCTTGGATGATTCAAATGATAAAACCTCCTTTCTATATATAGGAGTCTAAGGAGTCACAATATAACCCAGCCGACCTAACAATAATAATTTAAACTCACAAAAATAACAATAGAGGGATTCTATGGGGCGCAGTAATAACAATATCGGGACAATAGGGGCACAACAATATTAATAAGGGGTACAACTACAATAGTAATGGGGTAATCACTAGTATTATAGGGACCCAACATGCCCCTCTCCTTCAAAAAGCGTTGTCCTCAACGCTTGAGTAGTTCTTGATGCTTCCGTGTAAAATTATTGTCCTCCCATGTGGAAACTTCAGCTCGTAAGTTCTTCCACTTGATGAGATACTCTGAAATTGATCGATTTCGTAGCTGTCGGGTTCTTGTTTCTATGACTGCTCCAGGTTCAAATATGATTTCTTTGCATTCGGCCTTCCAAGGCTCCTCCTCCGTCTCTAGGTCTTTATTCATCTCGCTCAGCAACCCTTTCTCGCTAGCCACCAACTGAAGCTTTTCTTGTAGCTCTGAAAGCTTGCTCAGCAGGATCTCCTTCTCAACATTCCAGTCTTCCTGTGCCATTTGGTAACTTCTGTTGATCTCGGCAGTCTCTTTTCTGGCAATATCTAGCGATAAAAACACTTCAGTTTCCAATTTCCGATCTTCATTGGTTGTCTCTAATTCTGACAATATCACTTGAATTTGATTTTTCAACTTCAAAACAGTTGCATCCAGATTCTTCTTATCAAGGTTAAGTCTTCTACACTCGTCTTCTTTCATAGAAATTTTGGCATTGAATCTTTCCTTGGCTTCCTGCAATTCTTTGACTGCTTGAGAAATCACAGATTTGTATTCGTCATCCTTCTTTATAAGTTCTTCTCTCAATTCTTTCTCGGCCTCCTTCCATTCATCAGTCATTTTCCTTGCAGACTCAATTTCTGATAGGAACTGGGCCTTCAGCGACTCCGCCTCTGTCTTTAGCTCTCTATTTGTCTCGTTCAGTGACCCTTTTTCGCTAGCCATGAACGCAAGGTTCGTTTCTAGCTCTGCAAGCCTGCTCAACATTTTCTCCTTCTCCACATTCCAAGTTTCCTGTGCTATTTGGCTAATTCTAGTGATCTCGACCGTCTCCTTTTTGGCTGCTACAATCTGTGATAAAAGCATATCCTTTTCCAATTTCCGAGCTTTATTGGTTGCCTCTAATTCTGAAGATCTCGCTTGAATTTGATTCTTCAACTGCAAAACATTATCCTCCAGATTCTTTTTATCAAGGTTAACTGCTCTACACTCCTCTTCTTTAGCAAAAATTTCGGTATTGAATCTTTCTTCAGCACCCTGCAATTGTTTGAGTGTTTGAGAAATCGCAACCTGGTCATCCCCGTCCTTCTTTCCAAGTTCTTTCAATTCTTTCTCAGCCTTCTTGAATTCTTCATTCATTTTCCTTGCAGATTCAATTTCTGATACCAATTGGGCCTTCAAAGATTCTGCTTCAGTCCTTAGCTCTCTGTTTGTCTCGCTCAGTGAACCTTTCTCGTTGGACATCAACTCAAGGTTAGCTTCTAGTTCTGCAAACCTGCTCAGCATTTTCTCCTTCTCCAAATTCCAAGCATCCTCTGCTATTTGGCTACTGCTGGTGATTTGGTCAGTCTCTTTTTTGGCTGCTATAATCTGGGATAAAGGCACTTCCTTTTCACATTTCGCAGATTTAGCGGTTACCTCTAAGTCTGCAGATATCTCTTCAATTTTATCTTTCAACTGCAAAACAGTTGCCTCCAAATTCTTTCGATCAAGATTAACTGCTCTACACTCCTCTTCTTTCGTGGAAATTTCAGAATTCAATTGTTTCTCCGTGTCCTGCAGTTGTCTGTGTATTTGAGAAATG